>OX418216.1:8813783-9097304 GCA_948455865.1 Conomelus anceps | reverse complement strand
TAATCCTGTGAGCGACAAACCTTTTCAAGTCAATATCCTGATATACGATTTGCGTAATCAAGTCCATATTGACAAAATAAAATTAAATTACAACAATAACTCTAAAATCAAGAAATAAATTTCATGAAAGTAAATTGAGTTAAGCAGGCTACAATACAAAGCTAGCCTTTGCAATACCTCAGCAAAGTACAGTCAGGTTAGGCTAATGGGTACAATTAGCCCAAAATTGAATACTTACATATTTCAAAGAATTCCTACAGCACCGATTATTAATTTTAAAGATCTAATTCCAAATAAAACCACGCTATTCTGCTACCAATTGTAACCCCTAATGTATTTAAACACTAGTTGTTAACTATTTGGAAGGTGTGAACCCTCAGAGGAAGGTAGATCAATGAAACATCGGTACTATAGGAACACTCAGAAAATTCGAAAATTAGAGCCAAAAAATAATATAATCTGAGATTAACAAATTTATAAAATATGAAATGGAAAACAGAAAAAAGTCAGAAAATAGTACAAATTCATGGATTGATGAAGGCAGTCGAACAGTAGAGTTGAACGAAATGTAAGTTATTGAATTCGAAGATATTAAGACGTAGGCTCGTAGTATGTACGGAGAAGATTTTGATGAATTATTAAATTTCTTTACTCACGTAGTAATCGAAGAGTCCATTCATAGATATATATCGAATTGTTACCATTATGTAGTGATGACAGATTCATTCTTGTTTGTCCTTTGATTAATATACTGCTGGGCTATTTCATTGCTATTTGTCCATAAATAATTATTTAAGCTGCTTCCATTTCATTTAACCAAAATATAAAACCTGTTGAGAACCGATATGATTAGTACAAAATATAATATTTAATTTATTGAGCAGAGGGCTCTTATGACAAGTTTCATTATGCAATAGCAGGTTGAGTTCTGAAGACAGAAAGATATAATATTATTAATAATAAGTTAAATTACAATTTTATAAATAACAGACTTCATTGATACAAGAGACAAAATCAAAGAAAGGAATAAGAGTGAGATTTTTTATAGAAGATCATTAACAATTCAAACTATATCAACCCTTTAAAAAAGTAATGTCTTAATAAGTCATTCACAGATTAAAGAAAGAGAAAGGTTAGAAATACATTTGAAAAACTTACCCAACTGGGTTATAAAGGATATGGCTCTAAATATATAACATTAAAAAGTGAGTCTCCTCTCACATATTTGAAGAATTATTAAATTTGGTGCTTAGACCATATTTGATATAAAAATCATTGCATCGTAAATTTTGTCTAGTAACTTCTACAAAAGGCTGGATGCAATAGAAAGATCGAGTGGTTCCTCTTTTTTTTGTTAGCTATAAGACAGGAGCGCCAACGCAACAAAAAGGAAACACTCAATTGAAATCATCCGTTGCCAACGTAAGAATTAATTTATTTATTGGAACCGCGAGTTATGAAAACACTAGAACTGATAAATACAGGACGTTTAGTAAATAAAGAAGTAATAGTCAATTATGGATATTAATTCTGGTACAAGTGTAATTTTCGAATTAGAAAATATCTCAATAAATATTACACAATGTTCACCCTACTGCAGTTATTCAATTGTACAATGATCACTTTAATATGGATATACTGGGCTCTCCAAAATGAATGGTCTTCGGGGCTACGAAATTTCAATAAAAAGTGGTATTCCAGTTACAGGAATGTTATTTATTTATTTATTTATTGTGACAAATTAACAACGAGGGTGAAGGTGCAACAGACTCAAGTCCAAAACTGCTCATTTCACAAATTTTGAATATATGCTACATTGTCCAAAACATTGAGGTTAACACAAACTAAAAATTTGAGATATGCTGAAAACCTTCACTCGAAAAATAATAAAATTAATCTTCTCACTTGACCACTATTAATTTAAAAGTTCACTTAAACGAAACACTAAAACAATTCAAGAGCAATACTTCAAACATTTTTCTCAGATAAACTAGACATTTAGTTAAACCTCTGCCCGCTTGACGTAGACAGTGAGAAAATAAAATTAATGTGAACGTTTTTGTGTGATCTCCTTCAGATTTCCTTCCTTCCTATCCAGCGCAAAGCAGTGTTGTGAAGCTAGATTTAAACTTGGATTCATGAATTGGCAGAAGTGTATTGTGGCTGGTAACTGAAGTAGTTGAGCTACTCAGCTGAGTCAAAACATTAGCTAATATTTATTGTAACTCATCACAAAAAAATTAACCGGCTACTGCCTCCGTGAATATACTGTATAACGATAGATTGCACAAGATACGTTAACTTTCTCTGTCTACTGATGTTACTCTATGCCTTACTGTCTCTCCAATGTCTAGTTTAGGTAATTTCGGTTCAGCTATGGGGGGGGGGGGTGTGCAAAAGTCTTCCAGATTTGTTGAAAGTTCTATATGAATTTCTTTAATTTTGGCTCAATTATGCTCCTTATTATGTTATCAAGTTCTAATAAGATACTCCATTGGAAACATTTTGTTCAATAACTACATTTTGTCTCTTTTGTCATTTTTTTGTGAACTATACAAGAATGGCTAAATCTTGAAAGGGCCTTAGGCACATTTGAGAAAAACAACAAATAACGGATTATTTTATATAGTTTTTATTTTGGCATTTTTTTTATTTTTGGCATATCTTGTGGGGGGACCTGGTACTCCCCAAATGGAGCCCCTGATCCACGTCCAGTGATCAAAGAGTTAACTAATTGCCCAGTTCACTACGTGCAAGAATTGCTCTCTCCTACAGAGATTGTTTCATTTTCAAAATGTTATACTCTCCCTAGTGTAGGTCTATTTGAGAAATCTTGAAGATCATTCTGAATGGCCCTGTATTAAGTCTGTATTAATGAATAGATAACATTTTTCAGTGAATATTAATATTATAAGTGTAAATTAACCTCAATGCTTTGAACGATATAGCATAGTCAAATTTTGTGAAAAGACTAGTTTGGACTTAGTCTGCTGCATCTTGACTTCATTATTATTCTGTCTATAAATCATTTATAAATTTATTTGAATGAATGAAATATGTAGGATTAAAAATACCTCAATCACATAAATACCTTAAATCACATTATAGATTACAAAAACAATATTATACATCAAACTCTCTGTCGATCAATATTCACGATTATTTCTAACATACATCATTTCTGAGCTATCACACTTGCCCTGGATTCATGGAAATTTTATCATTCTCAGCCACAACCCATCGTCTTTATAGCATACGAGAATCTCTAGAGAATATCAAAATTATGATCACCATCGAAGTTTAAAAGTTTGCCAGTCTTTTCTGGATAGAAAACTCCTCAAAACTCATGCACAACTTTCCCAATGACATATTTCCCAAGGAGAAAATCAACTCACAACAAAGTTTCAGCAGCCATGAAACTTCAATCCTCCAATATCCTCTCCGAGAGTGAGCCCATATTTCGAGTTTTTCATCTTGTTTATCGTGTTCTTATATTTTTTATCTTCTCAAATGGAAGAGATCCTCAATATTATTCACATGACTTCTTGTGGAAAAATTAATTGATTCTTGCTAGTAGAGAAATAATAACAATTCGATAAAAGGACCTATTTCCAGTTTTTTTATCTTGTTTTTTCGTGGTAGTATATTTACTATTTTCTTGAATAAAAGAGATCCTGAATTATTCATATGATTTCTTACATAAAAATATATCCTTCTTTGTAGTGACAAAGTTGATATTGTGGAAGATATCCATAATAAACAATAAGACTTAAAATTGTCACAATCACATTGAACCGTGAGATACAAGTTTCGTTTGTTACACCATTATCAATCTCAAACAAAGTAAAACTAAAGTACATAGTGACTCAATCTACTGAAAACAGAATGATACTAAAGGCTGAGGAATCAGATTAGATTAGATCACTATCATGATAAATTATTCAAGTTATAAATTAATTTATTATTTATTTTGTAAGTTTCGTTTGTAAATGTTGAATAAATGAATTTGAATTTACAACTTTTTTACTCAAATAAATGCTTACATACAATATTTCAACATCACATAGAAAGTAGACCTGGGGCCTATTGCGTGAGCAAATACAAGCTTGTAATACCAGTAATCAGCTGGAAATTTATGAAATTGTGTTGCATGAACACATCATTCAGTGAACTAGTATTACTAGAGGCTTTTACAAAACACTATTACATTTTTAGATGAATTAATTGCAAAGTAATAAATGATTTATACTATTTACATTTTGTCGGAAATATTAACAGTGATCTAATGGATAGAGCTGAGGAAATTAAATTTTAAGTTACAGATTTACATGAAAAGAGAGAGTGTATCTGATAGGCTACCTTCATTGAACGTCTGTGATTGGCTGAAGGCCATAACAAGTAACGCCCATTGGTGAGAGGAGCAACAAGCAAAAATAAATGTCAAAATCAAGAACCGAAAACCGTGAATACGAAGAAAATTACAAACAAAAACAAAACACAAGTAGACTAGAATTAAAGCATTTTAAAATTAAAAAACGGGAGCTAAATGAATGCAGTCAAGGTCAACCGAACAAACAGAAGTACCGTTTTTAAAATGTAGGCCAGAATTATGATGAAATCAAGTTAGCTTCATCATATTACATCATAATTCTAAATTTTTAAAACGGTACTTTTGTGTTTGTTCAGTTGTCCTGCATTTCATTCACCTTCAATTTTCAATTTGACAATTTTTCAATTCTTGCCTACTTGTGTTTGTTGCTCTCCTTGTGTTCATGGTTTTGGTTCTTGATTTTGACACTTATTTTTGCTTGTTGCTCCTCCCACCAGGGTGCGGGACTTTTATAGCCTAACTTTTAGTTGTATTGAATCGAATTTGATTGTTTAAACTAGTATTGGAATCGTTTTTTACCAATCTAGCTTCTAAAATGTTTACCAAAGTTTCTAAAATGTTCAATTGTCTGCCTTTGTCAATCAAATGCAGAAACTTAACATTTTCTTCAGCCTTGAACGTCTTGTCCATTAGTAATGAAATGCTCTGCAAAATTTGATTCTCCTTTTTGGGTTTTGCAATCTCTTAAATTTTCATTAAATTTATTCTACTTTTGAAACTTCTACAGTCTGATCCACGTAACAAGCATTACAATCACCCCAATTCAATTCCTAAACTCCACTCTCATCCCAGATATAAATTTTATCTTTACTACACCCAAACAAACTTTTTAAATAGGTTTTGTATGAAAAAATGCATGAAACACGTTGTTTCTCAATTCTTCTCCTAATTTATTAGATACTGAGCTAAGACAAGGCACCGTTATCCTTATCCAGTACTTTTCTCCATGGAAACTACAATATTATTGAAGATACCAAGTATTATCATAACTGAGCTTCTAGGGTTGATGAAATTACGTACTAAATATAATTATTTCAAGATTGACAATAAATTTCATGAACAGAAAGATGGTTTAATCACTTTTCTAGCACCAATTCTAGCCTATTTGTGTATTATTGGTCAAGTGAGAAAATTCATTTTATTATTTTTCGAGTGAAGGTTTTCAGCATATTTTAAATTTTTATTCTGTGTTAACCTCAATGTTTTGGACAATGTAATATATCAAAATTTGTGAAGGGAGCAGTTTTGGACCTGAGTCTGTTGCACCTTCACACTCGTTGTAAATTTGTCACAATAAATAAATAAATAAATAAATTATTCTTGTTTGTTGCTTCCTATGTGTTCACTGTTTTTTGGTTCTTGATTTTAATACTTTTTTGCTTGTTGCTCCACCAGTGTGCGTGGCTTGTTATGGTCTCCAGCCAATCACAGACCTTCAATGAAGGTTAGCCCATCACTTTCAGTGACTTGCTCCCAAGCCAATAGTATCATTCCCTGTGTAGTATTCATTAAACTACACTTTATTTCAGTTCTTGTTTGTTTTAGATTGATAATGGTGTAATCAAAACTAGTACGGCATTTTACGGTTTTCAATGCGGTTGTGACAATTTCAAGTCTTATTATTCATTGCAAAAATTTATTTCTGAAATTCTGGAGGAGAAATAGCGTTTTGAGAGGAGGATCGTAGGAACAAATTTGTGTAGTTCCCAGAATTTCTGACATCTAGGAGTAGATTAACATCAAATATTCACATGAACTATTCACATAATTTCTTGTAGAAAATTTTACTTCTAAAATACTTGCTGAGAAATAACAGCATTCCAAAAAAAGGATGATGGGAGCGAAGTTATGTGATTCCCTACATTGTTGACATGTGACTCGATTCTGTATCATGTTTCTCTTACAATCAAGAGAGAGCTGAACTTGCCTAATATACTATTCAATGAATATTCTAGTACACAGCTGTCAGATAGTACGTTAGTTCAAACCTCCTAGCAATTAGTAAATGGAGTGTCTTATCTATGGCAATCACATACACCATCTGCGTCCCATGAATATTTTATAAACATTGTGCATCAAACTATTTCATTCCTTTCCCGTTGTAATTTTTTTCCTGCTCATTTAAAACCTTTTTTTACAACTATATTTGCATATTTTATGAAGTATTTATTTTAAACTTATAAACTGCAGCATCAGTCTCCTCTTTCTGAATATTATCCGATACAATAATGAATGCATCTTCCAGATGTATGACTTTCTTATGGAATACATAAATTTACTAAAGGTACATCATAATAGTCATAATAGTCCCTTTCTCCTTCCACCTTCACCACTATCTTTCTTCTTTTTCTTCCTCCTTTCTCTTTCTCCTTTCACTTTCTCATTCTCCTTTCTCTTTCTCATTTCTCATTCTCCTTTCTTTTTCTCCTTTCTCTTTCTCCTTTCCTTTCTCCTTTCCTTCATCCTTTTCCATTGCTCTTCCCCTCTTCATTTCCTTTTTCCTTTTTCCCTTTATCCTTCACCTTTCTCCCTTCCTCTTTTCCCTTTATCCTTCACCTTTCTCCTCTCTCCTTCTCCTTTTCCTTTGTACTCTTTCTTTATTTTTTCCCCTCCTCTTCACCTCTACATCGCCCTTTCCTCTTTCCCTTTCTCCTTTTCCCTTCTTCTTTCTTTTTCTCCTTCCCCCTTCTCCTTTCTCCTTTTTCTTTATCTTTTCCCTAAGTCTTTTGCCTTTCTGCATTCCCTTCCTCTTCTCCTTTTCATCACCATTTTCTTTGTCACTTTCTCCTCTCCTTTTTCCCTTCCTCTTTCACTTCTCATCACCCTTTTCCCTTTCTCCATCCTCTTTCTCCTTTTTTTTCATCTTTTCCCTTCCACTTCCCCTTTTTCATCTCCTTTTTTTTCTACACTTTCTCCTCTTCTTTTTCCCTTCCCCTTCCTTTTTTCATCACCCTTTTCCCTTTCTCCTTCCTTTTCATCCTTTTTCTTCATCTTTTCCCTTCATCTTTTCCTTTCTCGTTTCCCTTCTTCTTCCCCTTTTCATCTCCCTCTTCTTTTTCACTTTCTCCTCTCCTTTTTCCCTTCCTCTTTCACTTCTCATCACTTTTTTCCCTTTAACCCTCTTCCCTCTCCACTTCTCTATTCTTCACCCTACCACCATCCTTCTCCCATCTCTTTTTCATCCCAACTCACAATATTCAGTTGAAAATCACGACTAATCTCTCCAGTATAGCGGATGAATTCCATTGGGACCGACAGAATATAGTGTTAATCATATAACGAAGCGCTGCATCATTGATGAGCTGCCGTATCTTAATATGCTCTAAATATTAATTCAGATTCCTATACAATTGAAACTTGTTCATAATGGATTAGTTTACTGTGCAGTACTCGTTAGTTCATTATTCATTAATATTCAATGAAGCGTGATCTGTTCACTGAATAGGACCGGAATTTTCCGGGGGATTCCCTGGTTTTCCCGAGTGTTCATATTATATTATGCCAAATGTACCCTTTGTTTAGATTTTCCACTGTTTTATAACAGACTGATAAAACAGATTGGAATGAAGAGATAGATGTTGTTAGATCCATCAAATTCAATATATTCTGCAGTATTTCAATTTTATAATGTTTTTCATTGCATTAATACTAGAATAGTCTCATTATTCTATTGAAATATAATGAAATAAATATAATACTGAGATATTTATTATCATCTCTTATAGGATATATTATGAACATTATGTAATAAAATAAATGATTAAATGTAAGCCATAGGCTTGCTTCAAAAATACATGACAGTCGGGTAACTGGTGTCCTTTCAGTCGGGTAACTGGTGTCCTTTCAGTTGAGTAACCGGTGTCCTTTCAGTTGAATATCTGGTGTTCTTTTAGTAGGGTAACCGGCATCCTTTCAGTCAGGTAACCGGTTTCCTTTCAGTCGGGTAACCGGTGTCCTTTCAGTCGGGTAACCGGTATCCTTTCAGTCGGGTAACCAGTGTCCTTTCAGTTGAGTTACCGGTGTCCATTCAGTCGGGTAACCGGTGTCCTTTCAGTTGGGTTACCGGTGTCCTTTCAGTCGGGTAACCGGCGTCCTTTCAGTCGGGTAACTGGTGTCCTTTCAGTTGAGTAACCGGTGTCCTTTCAGTTGAATATCTGGTGTTCTTTTAGTAGGGTAACCGGCATCCTTTCAGTCAGGTAACCGGTTTCCTTTCAGTCGGGTAACCGGTGTCCTTTCAGTCGGGTAACCGGTATCCTTTCAGTCGGGTAACCAGTGTCCTTTCAGTTGAGTTACCGGTGTCCATTCAGTCGGGTAACCGGTGTCCTTTCAGTTGGGTTACCGGTGTCCTTTCAGTCGGGTAACCGGCGTCCTTTCAGTCAGGTAACCGTTGTCCTTTCAGTTGGGTTACCGGTTTCCTTTCAGTCGGGTAACCGGTGTCCTTTCAGTCGGGTAACCAGTATCCTTTCAGTTGAGTTACCGGTGTCCATTCAGTCGGGTAACCGGTGTCCTTTCAGTTGGGTTACCGGTGTCCTTTCAGTCGGGTAACCGGCGTCCTTTCAGTCAGGTAACCGGTGTCCTTTCAGTCGGGTAACCGGTGTCCTTTCAGTCGGGTAACCGGTGCCCTTTCAGTTGGGTAACTGGCCCCCTTTCAGTCGGGGAGCCGGTGTCCTTTCAGTTGGATAGCCGGTGACCTTTCAGTCAGGTAGCTGGTGTCCTTTCAGTTGAGTAACCGATATCCTTTCAGTTGGGTAACTGGCCCCATTTCAGTCGGGTAGCCGGTGTCCTTTCAGTCAAGTAACTGGTGTCCTATCAGTCGGGTAACCGGTGTCCTTTCAGTTGGGTAACCGGCGTCATTTCAGTCAGGTAACTGGTGTCCTTTCAGTCGGGTAGCCGGTGTCCTTTCAGTCAGGTAACTGGTGTCCTATCAGTCGGGTAACCGGTGTCCTTTCAGTTGGGTAACCGGTGTCCTTTCAGTTGGGTAACCGGTGTCCTTTCAGTTGGGTAACCAGTGTTTTTTCAGTCGGATAACCGGTGTCCTTTACCCGGCCGGAATGCCATTTTTGGCCGAACGAAGAGAGACCTCTGTTTCAAGCCCACCGTTTTACATTATTTGTCTCTTTGTAACGCAATTACGGATGAACGCTTAGTCCAAATTCCATGAAACTTTGCATAGATCTTCCTTTGAAGAATACCCAGCGATTTTCAAAATTTGCTTGCATTTCAAGGATATTCAGAAGGAAAAAGTTTTGCAAGGTCCTTACTTGTTAAATATTCAAAAAGGAGTGGTACATTCGAAAGATTGCAAATACAACTTAATGTAGTATCTTCTGAAAATTGAAAATCAACTAGCATAAACAAACCATCAATTATATTGCAATCAAAATTATTGAACATTACCAAAAATTATCCATATCTATCTATTGAAAAGGAATGTCCACAACGCTTCCTTGAATGTTCCTATTGAAGTTTGGGCTTTGATATTATTAGGAAGGCGGTTCCAAATCAGAATCGCTGAAACTAGAAAGGATTTATTGAACATGTTTGTTCTGTTTCTAGGAACTCGAAGTAGAATTTGACCTCCCCTTGTTGTTCGACCATGTAGATTAGCCAAAAAGTTAAACCCCGCTGCCAAATACACTGGTGATCCTTCTTTCAAAATTTTTAAAATAATGCATTTGATCATAAATTCTCTGCGGTCATTCAATTTCATCAGATGAATTGCTTTAATATGCTGAATTACATGATCATCATATCTCAGATCGAATATGAAGCGAATGCAGTTATTGAAAATCACTTGCAATTTTTCAGCCATTGTTAATGTGATGTCCGAGTATACTGGACCACAGTAATCAATAATGGGGAGAATCAGGGATTTGAAAAGTGTGATGCGAACGCCTGTGGGAATCAAGTGTTTGCGTCTACTCAACTGATAAAGGATGCCATTTACTTTCCTTGAAACCTGAAGCACATGGTCAGACCACGTTAGGGTCGAATTGAAGTAAACTCCCAAATTCCTGGCACTATCTATGTAATCAATATTTTCACCCATAGCTTCAACCTTGGGAAGTGAACTTTTATATACTATCTACTTGTTTAAGAAGCTTATGATATCCAATCAGTCTGCTCTGGGTAAGAGATTCAGATTCAGATTCAGATAGCTTTATTCGAGTAAAAGTACAATTCATATGACTTCTGACTATTACCTTACAATGAATGACATCACCTAAATTCATGGAAGATAGATAAAAATAGATACAAGACGATACGTTACTATTACACTGTTTTGTAAGTTAGATTACTGACATCAATAAGAATATTTGCATAATAAATGAATTCTAATATCAAGAGAGAGAGAGAGAGAGAGAGAGAGAGAGAGGGAGAAGAAGAAGAGAAAATAGAAATAAGAAGGAGCTAAAGGGAGTGGGTCAGACCTACCTGAAGACAGAAGATTGAATAATCAAGGCAGTCTCATAGCACGATGCAGGGAATAATTTCCTTCAGAAGAATGACAGTCTGAATGGAAATGAATCAAGCGACGGATGAAAAGTGGAAACAAACCCTGTTATTTGCGGCGTGCTCTTTTCTTGGCCAGTCAGCCAACGTGGAAAAGGACAGAGATAGAGGGTGCAGTAATTCGTTTGTGAAATGTAAAAAGTTTCTGCAACTCCTTCCCAACCATACCACCAGTCAGCCATTCTCATTAACATGTAGAAGAGAATAAAATATTCCTTTTGAAAAGTTGGAAAACTTTAATTGCTTTGAGATGGAGAAAAGCATTCAGAAGGAGAGGTGGGGAAGGAGAAGTGGAGAGAAGAAGAGAGTGTGAGAGTATGGGAGAGGTGATGTTGGAGTGATATAGAAGGAGGTGGAAGCAAACTGAGGAAGCAGAATGAAGGTGGGAAGAGTGGAGAGTTAGTGAGGTGGAAGGTCAAGGTGGGAAAGAAGGATGGTGTAGGTGCAGTAGGCGAAAGACAATGTGAAGAAGGGAGAGAAGAAGAAGAAGAAGAAGAAGAAGAAGAAGTAGTGGGTGAAGGAGAAGAAAATGAAGAAGGAGAAGGACAAAGAGAATTAGAAAGAGGGGAGAAGGTTAAGAAGAAGGAGAAAAAGAAGTAGTAGGTGAAGGAGAAGAAAATGAAGAAGAAGGAGAAGGAAAAATAGAATTAGAAAGAGGGAATAAGGTTAAGAAGCAGGAGAAGAAGAAGTAGTGGGTGAAGGAGAAGAAAATGAAGAAGAAGGAGAAGGACAAAAAGAATTAGAAAGAGGAGAGAAGGTTGAGAAGAAGGAGAAGGATAAGGAGGAGAAGAAGAAATAGAAGAAGAAAAAGGCGAGTGAGAATAAGAAATAGAATGATATGGTGATGGAAAAGAAGAAGGAGAAAAACAAAGAGAATGAGAAAGAGGACAAACTATTAAGGCGATGGATAACAAGGGGTAGAAAAAGAAGAAGAAAAAAGAAAACAAAGAAGATGAAGGAAGAGGAGAATGTGAATGAGAAGAAGAATGATATAAAGATGTAGAAGCAGAAGGAGAAAGAGAAGGAGAAGACGGTGTATGTGGTGAAGGAGAAGGAGACAGAAGAGGAGGAGAAAAGGGATAAAAGAGGAGAAGAAGAATAAGATGAAGAAGAGAAAGGAGAAGGAGAAGGTGGATGAGAATAAGAAGCAGAAAGATATGCTGAATTGGTGATGAAGAAGAAGAAGGATAAGGCTACGAAGAGGGTGGAGGAAAACAAGGAGAAATGGAAGGATAAGGAGAGGATGAAGAATAAGAAGGAGAAGTTGAATGATTTGAAGATGGAAAAGAAGAGGGGGAAAGAGGAGGAGAAGAAAAGGAGGAGGAGAAGAATAGGAGAAGGAGAAAGAGAAGGTGGAAGAGCAGGTGGAAGAGCAGGAGTGAGAAGAAGGAGAAGAAGAAGAACATGAAAGGAAAAGAAGACAGACAAGAAGACGAAAGGAGAACAAGAGTTTCAGCGTGGAAAAAGAGAAAAAAAATCGTCAAAGGTGAGGTGGAAGAACAAACTTTTAGAAAGTGATGACAAAAGAGGAATAGAAATATAAACAAGAAAGAGTAAAAAAGAAAATCAACTAGGAGACAGATATAAAAGAATGAGAAAATAGAAAAGATGAGAGAATGAAAAGGGTGAAAAGATGAATTATTGAGAAATAAGAGAAGGAAAAGGTCAATTGAAGGGGAAATTAGATCAAATAAAGGACAAAAGGGAAATGGGAAAGCTATTCAGAGCTGGCAATTGTCATGAAACTAAAATTCAGGATTAGAGAGGATAAAATAATGTAAAGAAGTAGAATAAAGAGGGTTGTGTGGAAGGAGAATGATAATGAAGATGAGAAGGAGAAGGTGAAATTAGGAAGATTAAATTCAGGAGTAAAAAGAGGTGAAGATTCTGATACGAACAGGGGTTCAAAACCGAAAAATTGAGCGCTTGAAAGAGAGAATAAAGTTACTCGAATTCATTACCGCAAGTTCATCTTCCGGGCTTCTGGGAAAATCCGATTTTCCGCGCCATTTTTCCGACTTGAATGAATAGCAAATCTTCGCTAAATGTGATTAATAATGTGTGAAATTGTTCTGATTGCATCACGGAAAATCGCAGTTAATTGGAAAAGTATTTTCTACGAAGTTCAATTATTCTTGAAAGTTACCTAGTGTTAATTGAAGGTTTAAAAAAATTCATAATTCTTAAAAGCAGTATTGATTTAGGGCTTAAAAGTTCTGTGTTGTTCTATATTATTGGAATAGTTGGAAATTTAAAATTTAACTGGAAAAAAAATAATTCCATGAATTCATTGTGGGAAGACATTTTTGTTGAGAGCAATAAACCCCAGATATTATTTTTCCGGGTGATAGAGCATAGGTCGAAGACTTGTACGTGGTTTATGAGTTGGTGGTTGCTGAGTTAGACCTAGAGTTTTAGGTAGGTTCCGAGTCACCGAGAAGTAATTCGATTGGAGAGAACAGAGATTTTTCTAGTCAATCCAATCGGTCACCCTTACAAAGAGGGCCCAGAAGATCGTTGCTTATCTTAATTTTATTGAACAGATGCCTGCTATGGCTCACGGCTATCACAAGACCAGCAATTACTAAATTTGAGCTTCCTATTGGTTAATTATTATTCTTGTTCTTGTCCTTTTTTTTCTTCTTCTTCATCTTATTTTCCTTATTCATCGTTGCTCCTCCTCCTCCTCATCCTTCACCTTCCATCCTTTTTCTGCTCCACCTACTCCCCCTCCCCAACACCTCATCACACTTCCCATTCACCTTCTCCTTATCATCATTCCCCTCCTCATCATTTTCCTCCTTCTCCTCTTTCTTCTCCTCATACTTCTCCATCTTCTCCACCTTTTATTTTCTTTTTCCTTCTTTCTATTTCTCCTTTTCATCTTCTTCATCTCTGCTCCTCTACCTCTTTCTTCTCCTTCTCCTTCTTCTCCTTTTTTTCTTCTTCCTGGCATAGAGAAGAAAATTGAAACACACATGGTGAGGCAAGAAAGGAAATTAGAGGAGAGGACCGTCATGATACAGACCACAGTAGAAGGAAAGATGCAAGAATTAATGAACATGCATAGTACAGAGTGTAAAAGAGCTCACGATAGTATAATTAAAAACTTAAATGAGACAGTTAGTGGAATAGACAATAAAGTTGTTAGTATGGAGAAACGGTTAGATGAAACGATAGAAAAACAGGAGACAGTACATGCTCAAGTAGAAGAACTAACCCAACACCAAACCCAAATATCTACGAGGTGTACAGCTATTGAAAAGGAGGTGGAACTTCAGCAAACAAAGCTGACAAAAATAGATGATGATGTGCAAGCTACCAGACAGGAAATGTCATCTCATCGAGAACAAACCAGCCTCAAACTATCACAACTGGAGACCAAGCTAAATCGTCCTAGAAGTAATCTTGAGGTTACGGCTGTATCGGATATACAAAACATATCCCCCCTGCTATCGAATTTGGGAAAATTTGATAACACCAGCCGCCATATGGCTCCTAGACCGTTTGTCGACCAATTGAGAGTAGTGCAGGATCTTTCTCCTAACAACTGGAATGTGTGGCGATTTAAACTTTCCGCATTATTAATGGGGGAGCCGCTACTGTTTCTGCACAGTCGAGCATCTGAGTTCAAAACTCTAGAAGAGTTCATATCTGCATTTTTGGAACAATACTGGAGCGTGAGTAAGCAACAAGGCTTATTATCTGAGATAATCTCTAGTACGTTCAACAGTAAAAGTGGTCAAACTTGTACTTCGTTTGTAGCCAACATGAGATTTCTAAATTCTCAATTGGATCAGCCTATTCCAGAATTAACACTGGCCAATATTGCCGTGAAAAAACTGCCTTACCAAGTACAGATGGCACTTGCTACCGCGCCTATTAAGAATTTCCGAGATTTGGAAAACAATCTTCATTGCATTCAGGCGGTAACCAGTAATAATAGTTCGCGCAACGTTGAACGAAACGATCAGGCAACAATCAGACAAAACCCACCGCCAAGAAGTGGAAATGATGAAAATGAGGTGAACTTGAATGAGCGTGAAGGTGACACTGATAGAGAAGAACCACCACCGAATAATAATTTCCGAAATGGAAATGGGTTCAGAAGGAACAAATTTCAAAATTACAGGGGTGGAAATAATCGATTTCGAAATCAGGAATCACATTATGACGATCGTGATAGAATAAATCACAACGAGTCAGGCCGTGAACAGCGTTCTAATCCATCAAGAAACCCATCACCGAATCCCCAAGCAAGCACAAGTCAAAACTCCAACAATCCATCACCATCAACAAGCACGCAGAACAAGTCTAGTGAAAAATCAAAACCACCACCAAATAAGAACACCAGCAACAATAACCGTGCATGACTAGATGATAGCAATGTGTACAAATCGCTAGCCATCCAAGTTGAAAGAGAGAGAAAGGAAATAAGTGAAACTTGTTGCACGAGTGGAAGGGCGTATAAAAAGGTGTACTCACACAGACGCCATACCCGTTTTAAGGCCAGCTTATCACCAATTCCAGAACCGGAAAATGGCTTAAGGGAAATGGAAAATGATATAACAGTGAATAATGTGAAGAATAATACCACATTTTGTGAGAATATCCGAGATATTCTGATGGAGGAAGCAGAGCCCAGCTGTGATAAATCTAATACTCGTTTCCAAACCTACATTGATATAGTTTTGTATGGTTGGAAGTTTCAAGCACTAGTGGATACAGGATCTCAATGTAGCCTAATTCAAAATGATTCATACTGCCGTATTAAAGAGTCTGTCGACATTGCTACATTACCGCTCACAAATACCTACTTATCGGGTATTAACCCAGGACGCCGTACGCGCGTTTCAACCCAGTGTCTCCTAGAAGTGGAGTTGGATAAACAGATTTTCCCTCATACCTTCCTTGTACTTCCGGTACACGGCCCGCATATTGTTATTGGTTCGGATTTCTTGAATCGCTTTCAAGCGCAGATTGATTACAAGACCCTCCAATTTCATGCGATAACAGACAAGGAGTATGTAAAGGTGACTGTACCGCTCAAACTAGAGTCGACATCTGGAGAAGTAGAGAGGGTAAATGTAATTCATACAGCAGAAGGCGTGCCCGAGGAATGGGGGCTACATGAATTAGAGGAGGCGACAATGAAATTAAAAGTCCTAAGTATCACCACCCATGCGAAAGATGGCGAAGTGATTGAAGATAATACTCCACAATTATTGGATGAATTATTAACTCGCATCGATCAGCATACTGATTGGGAGCCTAGTGTACGAGATAGAATTAAAAATATGTTTCTGAAAAATCAAGATGTATTTTCAGAACAACCTGGACTTGCTACTCATTATCAGTGTAAACTCGAGGTGAAGCCTCATGACTCGTATTTCAGAAAAAGTTACCCCATACCGTTCGCTTATAGGCAGGCGGCTCTCGCCAAAATAACGAGAATGGAAGAGCTTGGAATTATTGAGCCCTCATCGTCACACTACAGCTTACCGCTGGTATGTGTTGTAAAAAAGGACGGTTCGGTCCGTTTATGTTTGGATGCAAGATCCTTGAATTTTATTCTAGACTCAGATCGAGAGTCACCAAATCCGATTGAACAGGTATTACAAGCCTTTCACGGAAAAAAGATTTATTCCACGGTGGATTTAAGTGCCGGATATTGGCAGATTCAGTTAGCTGAAGAGTCGAGAGACTATTTATCGTTTCTATTTAACGGCCGTAATTTGCGTTTTACACGTTTGGCTTTTGGTTTGAGAAATTCGATGGCGATTTTTATAAGATGTTTAAGACAGTCGCTAGGTGAACAAATATCTGATTTTTGTAATTGGTATGTGGATGACGCTATAATATCATCCTACGATGTACTTGAACACTGCCAACATTTAGATATAGTGTTTTCAAGATTAATTAAATGTGGTATGAAACTGAAATTATCAAAATGTGAATTCTTTGCACAAAAAGTAAAATACCTGGGACACATAATCACCCCGGAAGGTATTTTTCAAGATGAAGAAAAATTTCAAACAATAAAAGAATTTCCATCACCGGCTAACAGGAGACAACTACAGAGATTTATCGGTTTCTTGCAATTTTACAGAAGGTTTAATTCAAGAATGTCACATTACACGGCGCAACTAAGTCATTGTTTGTCGTCGACGAAACCGTGGATTTGGGGCGAAAAAGAGGAGAAAGTTTTTGAAGAGCTTAAAGAAGCGTTTTTGGAGGCTGTTATGCTGAAACATCCTGATTTAAGCAAGCCATTTTATATAAATGTGGACGCTTCAGATTATGCGTTAGGCGCTGAAATTTTTCAGAAAGATGAAAATGGAGAAAAAGGAGTGATCGCCTTCTTCAGTAAGACTCTAAATGCTGCGCAACGTCGCTATTCTACTACTGAAAAGGAGCTGCTTAGTATTCTGGAAGTATGCACGAAGTATCGCACTCTGCTTCTAGGAAACAAGATTTTCATCAACACTGACCACAAAGCGTTAACGTTCTTCAAAACTGCCAAGCTGAGTCACAATCGTCTATCTCGCTGGTTCCTGGCTCTGCAAGAATTCGACCTCGAATTGACACATCTGCCCGGTAAAGACAACCAAACCGCCGATTTCCTGTCGAGAGAAGTTGATTCAACCTATAATCAGGGGACAACATTCCATTGTTATGCCGTGCAAGAGAATGAAAGCATACCCTACCCGACAAACATCACACCAATTGTACACACAGATATGCTCACTCCATCGAAAATAAGAACAGCTCAGTTGAATGATCCACGTACATCTGATATCATACATAGGCTTAAAAATCCATCGGCAACCGATCCAGATCACCTGAACCAATACACCGTTTATCAAGAATATTTATTCTATAGACCGGCTAAAGATGCATATAATTGACGTTTAGTAGTGCCAGAAACGATTGTAAACGACGTAATTAAGGAATCTCACGAGAGGATGGCTCATTTTGGGACGCACAAATTATTACACATTTTGAGAGAATGCTGTTATTTCAAAGGTATGAATCGAAAAATAGCAAAGGTAATAAGAGCATGCGACATATGCCAAAAATCAAAACATCATCGATATCGCATTCGAGGCGAAATGATTCCTATTCTGCCTACACAGCCACTAGAGTTGATTTCAGCTGACATATATGGCCCACTGCCACAGGCCATGCATCGAAAAAAGTATATTTTTGTCCTAACCTGCCTTTTCACAAAATATACGATGTTCTGCCCTATTGGTAAATTGACAGGTGAAAAAATTAGCAAAATGTATCACAGAAAGATGGACAAATGAAGTTGGAAAGCCAAAGAGAGTATTATCAGATAATGCAACTTACTTTTGTAGTGCCAAGTGGAAACAGATACTTGAACATTCAAACATAAAATATTCTAGAACATCAACATATAATCCAAGTTCCAATCCTGTAGAGCATCGAATGGCGGAAATATCGAGGTTCATGAGAGCGTACTGTAACAAAACACATAGTAAGTGGGTGAAATATCTTCCATTTTTAGAGGAATGTATGAACAATTGCTGGAATGAGAGTACTGGTTTCACTCCAAATGAATTGATCTTCGGTGATAGAAGAAAAACATTCATCGAAAAGTTGATTGACTTCCCACAAATAGATGCAGCAGACAGACCCAACCTAGATATCTGTCACCTAGTTCAAAACAGGATGAAAAAATCGGCTGCTAGTAGGAAGAAGTATCACGACAAAAGGTCCAAACAATTCAAATACGAAGTTGGCCAAGAAGTATTAGTAAAAAGCCATAGAATTTCAAATGCATTGGAAAAAATGACTAAGAAATTCTTTCTGCTGTACAGTGGTCCATTCAAGATAGTTGAAATATCAGATAGAAATACTATCAAAATACAAGACCCAGCCAATCCTAGTCAAGTTTGGTGGGAAAACATTTCAAACTTGAAACCTTACAGACAACTGTAAACTGAAATAAGCTAAATAACTACGTATTTACGACTTCTAAATGCAAAATAAAACAACGTGATACTTCGATCAACGAAAACGGATGCAAGTTCATCTTCCGGGCTTCTGGGAAAATCCGATTTTCCGCGCCATTTTTCCGACTTGAATGAATAGCAAATCTTCGCTAAATGTGATTAATAATGTGTGAAATTGTTCTGATTGCATCACGGAAAATCGCAGTTAATTGGAAAAGTATTTTCTACGAAGTTCAATTATTCTTGAAAGTTACCTAGTGTTAATTGAAGGTTTAAAAAAATTCATAATTCTTAAAAGCAGTATTGATTTAGGGCTTAAAAGTTCTGTGTTGTTCTATATTATTGGAATAGTTGGAAATTTAAAATTTAACTGGAAAAAAAATAATTCCATGAATTCATTGTGGGAAGACATTTTTGTTGAGAGCAATAAACCCCAGATATTATTTTTCCGGGTGATAGAGCATAGGTCGAAGACTTGTACGTGGTTTATGAGTTGGTGGTTGCTGAGTTAGACCTAGAGTTTTAGGTAGGTTCCGAGTCACCGAGAAGTAATTCGATTGGAGAGAACAGAGATTTTTCTAGTCAATCCAATCGGTCACCCTTACAAAGAGGGCCCAGAAGATCGTTGCTTATCTTAATTTTATTGAACAGATGCCTGCTATGGCTCACGGCTATCACAAGACCAGCAATTACTAAATTTGAGCTTCCTATTGGTTAATTATTATTCTTGTTCTTGTCCTTTTTTTTCTTCTTCTTCATCTTATTTTCCTTATTCATCGTTGCTCCTCCTCCTCCTCATCCTTCACCTTCCATCCTTTTTCTGCTCCACCTACTCCCCCTCCCCAACACCTCATCACACTTCCCATTCACCTTCTCCTTATCATCATTCCCCTCCTCATCATTTTCCTCCTTCTCCTCTTTCTTCTCCTCATACTTCTCCATCTTCTCCACCTTTTATTTTCTTTTTCCTTCTTTCTATTTCTCCTTTTCATCTTCTTCATCTCTGCTCCTCTACCTCTTTCTTCTCCTTCTCCTTCTTCTCCTTTTTTTCTTCTTCCTGGCATAGAGAAGAAAATTGAAACACACATGGTGAGGCAAGAAAGGAAATTAGAGGAGAGGACCGTCATGATACAGACCACAGTAGAAGGAAAGATGCAAGAATTAATGAACATGCATAGTACAGAGTGTAAAAGAGCTCACGATAGTATAATTAAAAACTTAAATGAGACAGTTAGTGGAATAGACAATAAAGTTGTTAGTATGGAGAAACGGTTAGATGAAACGATAGAAAAACAGGAGACAGTACATGCTCAAGTAGAAGAACTAACCCAACACCAAACCCAAATATCTACGAGGTGTACAGCTATTGAAAAGGAGGTGGAACTTCAGCAAACAAAGCTGACAAAAATAGATGATGATGTGCAAGCTACCAGACAGGAAATGTCATCTCATCGAGAACAAACCAGCCTCAAACTATCACAACTGGAGACCAAGCTAAATCGTCCTAGAAGTAATCTTGAGGTTACGGCTGTATCGGATATACAAAACATATCCCCCCTGCTATCGAATTTGGGAAAATTTGATAACACCAGCCGCCATATGGCTCCTAGACCGTTTGTCGACCAATTGAGAGTAGTGCAGGATCTTTCTCCTAACAACTGGAATGTGTGGCGATTTAAACTTTCCGCATTATTAATGGGGGAGCCGCTACTGTTTCTGCACAGTCGAGCATCTGAGTTCAAAACTCTAGAAGAGTTCATATCTGCATTTTTGGAACAATACTGGAGCGTGAGTAAGCAACAAGGCTTATTATCTGAGATAATCTCTAGTACGTTCAACAGTAAAAGTGGTCAAACTTGTACTTCGTTTGTAGCCAACATGAGATTTCTAAATTCTCAATTGGATCAGCCTATTCCAGAATTAACACTGGCCAATATTGCCGTGAAAAAACTGCCTTACCAAGTACAGATGGCACTTGCTACCGCGCCTATTAAGAATTTCCGAGATTTGGAAAACAATCTTCATTGCATTCAGGCGGTAACCAGTAATAATAGTTCGCGCAACGTTGAACGAAACGATCAGGCAACAATCAGACAAAACCCACCGCCAAGAAGTGGAAATGATGAAAATGAGGTGAACTTGAATGAGCGTGAAGGTGACACTGATAGAGAAGAACCACCACCGAATAATAATTTCCGAAATGGAAATGGGTTCAGAAGGAACAAATTTCAAAATTACAGGGGTGGAAATAATCGATTTCGAAATCAGGAATCACATTATGACGATCGTGATAGAATAAATCACAACGAGTCAGGCCGTGAACAGCGTTCTAATCCATCAAGAAACCCATCACCGAATCCCCAAGCAAGCACAAGTCAAAACTCCAACAATCCATCACCATCAACAAGCACGCAGAACAAGTCTAGTGAAAAATCAAAACCACCACCAAATAAGAACACCAGCAACAATAACCGTGCATGACTAGATGATAGCAATGTGTACAAATCGCTAGCCATCCAAGTTGAAAGAGAGAGAAAGGAAATAAGTGAAACTTGTTGCACGAGTGGAAGGGCGTATAAAAAGGTGTACTCACACAGACGCCATACCCGTTTTAAGGCCAGCTTATCACCAATTCCAGAACCGGAAAATGGCTTAAGGGAAATGGAAAATGATATAACAGTGAATAATGTGAAGAATAATACCACATTTTGTGAGAATATCCGAGATATTCTGATGGAGGAAGCAGAGCCCAGCTGTGATAAATCTAATACTCGTTTCCAAACCTACATTGATATAGTTTTGTATGGTTGGAAGTTTCAAGCACTAGTGGATACAGGATCTCAATGTAGCCTAATTCAAAATGATTCATACTGCCGTATTAAAGAGTCTGTCGACATTGCTACATTACCGCTCACAAATACCTACTTATCGGGTATTAACCCAGGACGCCGTACGCGCGTTTCAACCCAGTGTCTCCTAGAAGTGGAGTTGGATAAACAGATTTTCCCTCATACCTTCCTTGTACTTCCGGTACACGGCCCGCATATTGTTATTGGTTCGGATTTCTTGAATCGCTTTCAAGCGCAGATTGATTACAAGACCCTCCAATTTCATGCGATAACAGACAAGGAGTATGTAAAGGTGACTGTACCGCTCAAACTAGAGTCGACATCTGGAGAAGTAGAGAGGGTAAATGTAATTCATACAGCAGAAGGCGTGCCCGAGGAATGGGGGCTACATGAATTAGAGGAGGCGACAATGAAATTAAAAGTCCTAAGTATCACCACCCATGCGAAAGATGGCGAAGTGATTGAAGATAATACTCCACAATTATTGGATGAATTATTAACTCGCATCGATCAGCATACTGATTGGGAGCCTAGTGTACGAGATAGAATTAAAAATATGTTTCTGAAAAATCAAGATGTATTTTCAGAACAACCTGGACTTGCTACTCATTATCAGTGTAAACTCGAGGTGAAGCCTCATGACTCGTATTTCAGAAAAAGTTACCCCATACCGTTCGCTTATAGGCAGGCGGCTCTCGCCAAAATAACGAGAATGGAAGAGCTTGGAATTATTGAGCCCTCATCGTCACACTACAGCTTACCGCTGGTATGTGTTGTAAAAAAGGACGGTTCGGTCCGTTTATGTTTGGATGCAAGATCCTTGAATTTTATTCTAGACTCAGATCGAGAGTCACCAAATCCGATTGAACAGGTATTACAAGCCTTTCACGGAAAAAAGATTTATTCCACGGTGGATTTAAGTGCCGGATATTGGCAGATTCAGTTAGCTGAAGAGTCGAGAGACTATTTATCGTTTCTATTTAACGGCCGTAATTTGCGTTTTACACGTTTGGCTTTTGGTTTGAGAAATTCGATGGCGATTTTTATAAGATGTTTAAGACAGTCGCTAGGTGAACAAATATCTGATTTTTGTAATTGGTATGTGGATGACGCTATAATATCATCCTACGATGTACTTGAACACTGCCAACATTTAGATATAGTGTTTTCAAGATTAATTAAATGTGGTATGAAACTGAAATTATCAAAATGTGAATTCTTTGCACAAAAAGTAAAATACCTGGGACACATAATCACCCCGGAAGGTATTTTTCAAGATGAAGAAAAATTTCAAACAATAAAAGAATTTCCATCACCGGCTAACAGGAGACAACTACAGAGATTTATCGGTTTCTTGCAATTTTACAGAAGGTTTAATTCAAGAATGTCACATTACACGGCGCAACTAAGTCATTGTTTGTCGTCGACGAAACCGTGGATTTGGGGCGAAAAAGAGGAGAAAGTTTTTGAAGAGCTTAAAGAAGCGTTTTTGGAGGCTGTTATGCTGAAACATCCTGATTTAAGCAAGCCATTTTATATAAATGTGGACGCTTCAGATTATGCGTTAGGCGCTGAAATTTTTCAGAAAGATGAAAATGGAGAAAAAGGAGTGATCGCCTTCTTCAGTAAGACTCTAAATGCTGCGCAACGTCGCTATTCTACTACTGAAAAGGAGCTGCTTAGTATTCTGGAAGTATGCACGAAGTATCGCACTCTGCTTCTAGGAAACAAGATTTTCATCAACACTGACCACAAAGCGTTAACGTTCTTCAAAACTGCCAAGCTGAGTCACAATCGTCTATCTCGCTGGTTCCTGGCTCTGCAAGAATTCGACCTCGAATTGACACATCTGCCCGGTAAAGACAACCAAACCGCCGATTTCCTGTCGAGAGAAGTTGATTCAACCTATAATCAGGGGACAACATTCCATTGTTATGCCGTGCAAGAGAATGAAAGCATACCCTACCCGACAAACATCACACCAATTGTACACACAGATATGCTCACTCCATCGAAAATAAGAACAGCTCAGTTGAATGATCCACGTACATCTGATATCATACATAGGCTTAAAAATCCATCGGCAACCGATCCAGATCACCTGAACCAATACACCGTTTATCAAGAATATTTATTCTATAGACCGGCTAAAGATGCATATAATTGGCGTTTAGTAGTGCCAGAAACGATTGTAAACGACGTAATTAAGGAATCTCACGAGAGGATGGCTCATTTTGGGACACACAAATTATTACACATTTTGAGAGAATGCTGTTATTTCAAAGGTATGAATCGAAAAATAGCAAAGGTAATAAGAGCATGCGACATATGCCAAAAATCAAAACAACATCGATATCGCATTCGAGGCGAAATGATTCCTATTCTGCCTACACAGCCACTAGAGTTGATTTCAGCTGACATATATGGCCCACTGCCACAGGCCATGCATCGAAAAAAGTATATTTTTGTCCTAACCTGCCTTTTCACAAAATATACGATGTTCTGCCCTATTGGTAAATTGACAGGTGAAAAAATTAGCAAAATGTATCACAGAAAGATGGACAAATGAAGTTGGAAAGCCAAAGAGAGTATTATCAGATAATGCAACTTACTTTTGTAGTGCCAAGTGGAAACAGATACTTGAACATTCAAACATAAAATATTCTAGAACATCAACATATAATCCAAGTTCCAATCCTGTAGAGCATCGAATGGCGGAAATATCGAGGTTCATGAGAGCGTACTGTAACAAAACACATAGTAAGTGGGTGAAATATCTTCCATTTTTAGAGGAATGTATGAACAATTGCTGGAATGAGAGTACTGGTTTCACTCCAAATGAATTGATCTTCGGTGATAGAAGAAAAACATTCATCGAAAAGTTGATTGACTTCCCACAAATAGATGCAGCAGACAGACCCAACCTAGATATCTGTCACCTAGTTCAAAACAGGATGAAAAAATCGGCTGCTAGTAGGAAGAAGTATCACGACAAAAGGTCCAAACAATTCAAATACGAAGTTGGCCAAGAAGTATTAGTAAAAAGCCATAGAATTTCAAATGCATTGGAAAAAATGACTAAGAAATTCTTTCTGCTGTACAGTGGTCCATTCAAGATAGTTGAAATATCAGATAGAAATACTATCAAAATACAAGACCCAGCCAATCCTAGTCAAGTTTGGTGGGAAAACATTTCAAACTTGAAACCTTACAGACAACTGTAAACTGAAATAAGCTAAATAACTACGTATTTACGACTTCTAAATGCAAAATAAAACAACGTGATACTTCGATCAACGAAAACGGATACAACTGAGTTACCAGCGAGTTACAGTTACCTAGCAACGATTTGCTTCCTCTTAGATCTTCAATGTGATAAAGACCACATGTGAACTTCAATTTGAGATTCCCTCTACAAGACTTAAAGTCGCGAATGTTGCTGTAGAGAGGATTATAAGCACAAATTTGTGTAAATAGCTGGAGCTTTAAGCTCATAATTCGTTGTTATTATGATTATAAATATCATCACAGGTTAGCAAACTAACCTCAAAAAGTAGAAAGCTACTAGATTGCGTGTCCGAATAGATGGCATTGCCAGCTGTTATATTGAGCTCATACCAAAGTATGAAATAGCTTTGAAGATATATTTATATTTTTATATCAATGTAATATATTGTTATCATATGTAAATTTAAAGTTTATTTACTAGTCAATTTTCAGAAGGCAAATATTTATTATTCAGAATTAGGATTAGAGATTAGCAAGCCGTAAAGAGTTACCAAGTCAGAAGTTACCAGTTTAAGTGTTGACTTTACTATTTACAGAGTTAGATCTATTTTTTATATTCTTTGAAGTGTATAAGTGCAAGACTAACAAATTGTTGTAAAGGTAGGATTCTTTGTGGAGCGTAGAGTTGAAACTGGTTGAACCAGAGAGGTTTGATATTGTTCTGCATTTAGGGCAAGAAAGTTAAGTTGGTAGTACTGCAAATGCACTACGCCATGCTATTCGCTAAAGCGAAATTCGGCCGACGCGCCAACATTTTGAATATTTTGTATTGCTGTTGATTATTCCAGTGTCTTATTGTATTATATTAATTGAAAGTAACGACCTTGTGCTGTAAGTCATTTCATTGTATCACTATGGACGTAGATATTCCGTCATAGGAACAATTGTAAAATGTTAGCCCGGCGTTTACACAATTATTATACTTAAATTTATTTGTATTTTGGGATTTAATGCTCTAAAAATAGCTCACCTTGATTTGTTATATAGAATTCCTAAAAACCTTCACTTTTGTTCGCTTTGCCAGCTCACCTTTTGTAAAGAATTTTAGAAATTCTATAGGGGGCTTTGTATCACGGATCACTTATTTTTAAGCACTATTATGTGTAAAAATTGAAAGAAATAGTAATCTACTCGAATATTTGGAAAATACCGGTCCACGGTTATCACACTTAGTAACTGTTGTTTATTGAGATAAGAAAGTAACGGGCTGTGACTCACCTAATTTAGCCTTCTGAATTAATTTGCTATATTTATTAATATTTTTTATATTATTTATTAGGTGTCGGTGTATTTATGTATAAATCATTTAAAAATGGTATAAAACAGATCAATGGATAGGTTAACTGTCAAACACAAGCACAGGCCACTGCCAAATATAGTTGATTATTCGCTGTACTAATGCTGATAAAATCCAACTGAACGGTGTAATAACTGTAACTATTTCAAGTAAACAAATTTCAAAATTTTAAAATCATGCTTAGAAACATATAAATTTGGTACTCATCAGTTTATAATGTTGAGATGGTGTAGTGGAATTTTTTCCAATAATAGTCATTGCTCCTCTGTGTTGTTTTGTGGCCAGAGTGAGTGATCTTGCTTGATTTTTTAAATATTATAATTTTTAAGAATATTTCAGTGGATTTTAAAAGCAGCAAATAATTTATAATTAAATAAATATGAAAATGTCAGTGCTTACAACTGAAGACCTGCGAACGAATACCATACTTTGAGTTAGACGTTTGATTTATTTGAAAAATCTTTGTAGGATTTAGGGATGCTGTCAATTTGATTAGGCATACTCTGTATTATCATAAGAAATAATATTTTTATATTTATTAGCATGTAATTTGCGAACTATTTCTTATGTCATCATTACGTCACTTCAACTGTATTTGTAATCAACCAATCAGGGCACTGTATTCTGTAAAAAGTTCTAGAACCTTCCATTTGTATCTATCCAATGTAATTTGGTGAGGATGAAATTATCTTCCGTTTCGATACTTGAGCAAGCAAGACACTCTTAGAGCACGTTGTGCATTTTTGTGCATTTTTTGTTTTAATGTAACTTGTTTAAGTGTTAAATGAACCAGTGTTCAATATCAATTTAAAAGCTTTAAATCCAATACTGTAAAGTCGCGAATTAAATTCGGGTTCATCAAAATCTTAAAATCGAGAGCCAAGCAGTCCATTCCTGAGGGTCCAACTACTTGAGATGGCGGCCTAGGTATTCCAAAAGGGG
Organism: Conomelus anceps; assembly: GCA_948455865.1. Classification (NCBI taxonomy): domain Eukaryota; kingdom Metazoa; phylum Arthropoda; class Insecta; order Hemiptera; family Delphacidae; genus Conomelus; species Conomelus anceps. The sequence continues at coordinate 9,070,046 of OX418216.1, read as the reverse complement.
AATAAGAAGAAAATCCACGCTACAAAGAGTGAGTGCTTTTTCTATTGTAAATCTGGCCAGTCGCGAAAAGTCAATATAGTGCGACAAAAAATCTTTTAAAAGAGATCTCAGTGAAAAAATTTAAAATCTGCGATATTTAAATATCATGAGCTCATGCGACGATTAGTATTTTAAGATAATATTTGTTAACTTCAATTTTCCAGGCATACAAACCCACTACCATGCTCTGCATGAAGCAGTAATTTTTGTAAAAAATTTAATTATTATATTTTTGATAGCATAAATTGCTCATTACTGAATTGTTTCAGTTAAAATTTTTTTCATATAAATTTTTCACTGCTTGTATTTTGTTATAGTCAGAATATAATTCTAATTTTATACCAGAAAGCTGGATTTCTCGTTATCTTTGATTTTCCATTGGCAACTTCCTAGATATGTTGAATTTAATTTATTATCTGAAGTGAGCCACACACATGGCCAAATAATCAGGATTGAACCAGTGCAGCTTGGTATAATCAGGTAGAATTTGGATAGGGTGATTGAGATTTGGTATATGAATTCAAATAAATTCATCTCATTACTAGCTCTCCCTTATATTCACTTTCTATTGGATTGTATTCCTGAGATACAGAAATTTATTTTTTCTGAGTCATACAGCAGGAAATCATCTTGGGTATAGTGTGGTGATATTATTCTTTATAAGTATTTGGAATCTCATATTAGTTTATTTGTTGTACCACCACAGACCTGGCCCTCTGACACCCCATTAATCATTCAGCGATCCCTGAATGTGCAAGCATTTGTTACGCTAATCAAGGTTGCAGAGAACAACTGCGATTATTCTGTACCCTTGCACGGGCGCGATTAGGAGGAATTCCAATAAAACGGAATCCTTACTTTTAATGATATATGGTGTGTTGATGCGGTTTTTGGTTGGTAGGTAGCAACCAGCAACAGTAAGACCAGACGTGTTTTCCTGGCGATAAGTTTGCAGCGCTCCTGTTTTAAAGGACTCTAGATTCAAGTATTTATTTAGAATTTATCGCCTATACACAGTTCTAATACCCACGTATGAAAATTCACTTGATATAAATTCACGGATCACTTATTTTTAAGCACTATTATGTGTAAAAATTGAAAGAAATAGTAATCTACTCGAATATTTGGAAAATACCGGTCCACGGTTATCACACTTAGTAACTGTTGTTTATTGAGATAAGAAAGTAACGGGCTGTGACTCACCTAATTTAGCCTTCTGAATTAATTTGCTATATTTATTAATATTTTTTATATTATTTATTAGGTGTCGGTGTATTTATGTATAAATTATTTAAAAATGGTATAAAACAGATCAATGGATAGGTTAACTGTCAAACACAAGCACAGGCCACTGCCAAATATAGTTGATTATTCGCTGTACTAATGCTGATAAAATCCAACTGAACGGTGTAATAACTGTAACTATTTCAAGTAAACAAATTTCAAAATTTTAAAATCATGCTTAGAAATATATAAATTTGGTACTCACCAGTTTATAATGTTGAGATGGTGTAGTGGAATTTTTTCCAATAATAGTCATTGCTCCTCTGTGTTGTTTTGTGGCCAGAGTGAGTGATCTTGCTTGATTTTTTAAATATTATAATTTTTAAGAATATTTCAGTGGATTTTAAAAGCAGCAAATAATTTATAATTAAATAAATATGAAAATGTCAGTGCTTACAACTGAAGACCTGCAAACGAATACCATACTTTGAGTTAGACGTTTGATTTATTTGAAAAATCTTTGTAGGATTTAGGGATGCTGTCAATTTGATTAGGCATACTCTGTATTATCATAAGAAATAATATTTTTATATTTATTAGCATGTAATTTGCGAACTATTTCTTATGTCATCATTACGTCACTTCAACTGTATTTGTAATCAACCAATCAGGGCACTGTATTCTGTAAAAAGTTCTAGAACCTTCCATTTGTATCTATCCAATGTAATTTTGGTGAGGATGAAATTATCTTCCGTTTCGATACTTGAGCAAGCAAGACACTCTTAGAGCACGTTGTGCATTTTTGTGCATTTTTTGTTTTAATGTAACTTGTTTAAGTGTTAAATGAACCAGTGTTCAATATCAATTTAAAAGCTTTAAATTCAATACTGTAAAGTCGCGAATTAAATTCGGGTTCATCAAAATCTTAAAATCGAGAGCCAAGCAGTCCATTCCTGAGGGTCCAACTACTTGAGATGGCGGCCTAGGTATTCCAAAAGGGGAATAAGAAGAAAATCCACGCTACAAAGAGTGAGTGCTTTTTCTATTGTAAATCTGGCCAGTCGCGAAAAGTCAATATAGTGCGACGAAAAATCTTTTAAAAGAGATCTCAGTGAAAAAATTTAAAATCTGCGATATTTAAATATCATGAGCTCATGCGACGATTAGTATTTTAAGATAATATTTGTTAACTTCAATTTTCCAGGCATACGAACCCACTACCATGCTCTGCATGAAGCAGTAATTTTTGTAAAAAATTTAATTATTATATTTTTGATAGCATAAATTGCTCATTACTGAATTGTTTCAGTTAAAATTTTTTTCATATAAATTTTTCACTGCTTGTATTTTGTTATAGTCAGAATATAATTCTAATTTTATACCAGAAAGCTGGATTTCTCGTTATCTTTGATTTTCCATTGGCAACTTCCTAGATATGTTGAATTTAATTTATTATCTGAAGTGAGCCACACACATGGCCAAATAATCAGGATTGAACCAGTGCAGCTTGGTATAATCAGGTAGAATTTGGATAGGGTGATTGAGATTTGGTATATGAATTCAAATAAATTCATCTCATTACTAGCTCTCCCTTATATTCACTTTCTATTGGATTGTATTCCTGAGATACAGAAATTTATTTTTTCTGAGTCATACAGCAGGAAATCATCTTGGGTATAGTGTGGTGATATTATTCTTTATAAGTATTTGGAATCTCATATTAGTTTATTTGTTGTACCACCACAGACCTGGCCCTCTGACACCCCATTAATCATTCAGCGATCCCTGAATGTGCAAGCATTTGTTACGCTAATCAAGGTTGCAGAGAACAACTGCGATTATTCTGTACCCTTGCACGGGCGCGATTAGGAGGAATTCCAATAAAACGGAATCCTTACTTTTAATGATATATGGTGTGTTGATGCGGTTTTTGGTTGGTAGGTAGCAACCAGCAACAGTAAGACCAGACGTGTTTTCCTGGCGATAAGTTTGCAGCGCTCCTGTTTTAAAGGACTCTAGATTCAAGTATTTATTTAGAATTTATCGCCTATACACAGTTCTAATACCCACGTATGAAAATTCACTTGATATAATTGGCGCCCAACGTGGGGCCTGAAGAGAAGTACAAATTTTTGTCTGATTTTATGATAACCGAATTTTCGATTATCGCCGCTCACATTGAAGTGAGAAAATTTTTTAAATTGAATTGAATATACCTATGAAGTGGCCAAGCTTTTATAAAGCTAAAAATAAATTTGAATATTAATTTATTGAATAAATTATTCATGAGGAGCATGCGTTTTTGGGGGCTTGAATGTGTATATTTTAAATTATATTTGCACTTAGCCTATAACCGACAGCATCCCATTGAATATTTTTATTATTCATTTTTTTTTTTTTTTATTGGCAACTTGCTTAGGAAAGCTTTAATATATATGCTTATTGACAGTATTATTATTATTATTATTATTGATTGTGAACTGACACTGTGTTCTTTATTGTGATTTATTGTTTTTTAGTGCAAATACCACTATAATCAAGATTTATAATATTGATTGTATGAAAATCATACTCTTCCGAAACGGTTGAAGCACAACGATTTTGCATTTAATCCATGTTTTGTGTATGTGTGCTAATAATCCTCTCTACAGCCACTTTAGCTTTCATCACTTCTTGCACTTTGTAAGAACCTTTACCGTTCTTGTCCACTACACTGCGAATCACCGACGGCAACCGTACCGTACGCGCGCGGCCCTACAACGCGACTTTACCACGACCGCGACCTACTCCTGTCTATACTTCACTGTCCTACATCACTCAGCCTACCATGGAGCAGTTTGGAGATTCGTCCATATCCGAGGGTGACATCAGAGGAGGAGGAGAAGCACCTAGCGAACTAATGTCTCCAAACCCAGAGATGACTGTCGACCTCGATGAAGATGAAGGCACATTGAGGGGGAGAGAGATTGGCAGCATAGACTCCGGCAACTTTCGCCCAAGTGACCACCAGGCCTTATCGTCCACCCGAGTCGAAGCGTTAAGCCCACCCGACGCGACAATAATCCCTACTACCCATCATAATTCACCACCACCTGTCAGAGACGAAGAATTTGAGAAGCCTGAGGGTGCCCAAAAAACAAGCCTGATAGATAACGATAGAGACCCGTTATTGAGGATATTGCTGGAGATACAGTCTAGTAGGACGGACGTAAAGAACGACATAGCGAAAATGGAGACCAGGATGAGTAATCTGAATGCCAACCTGACTGCCAACATGGAAGCGAAGATGAGCAATCTAAGCGCCGATTTAACCTCCAATATGAATGGTCTGAGGGTCGAATTGAGTGAACGCATGGGAAATATGGAGCTCAGTGTGGATAAACGGCTTAACATACAAACCGACGAGATAAAAACAATATCTAAGCGTCTGGACGATACTATAGTCAATATGAACAAAAGGTTTGACCAAATGCCAGAAATTGTCAAGGATGAAATGCGTACAGAATTAGACAATCATTGTACTGGCATAGAGAAGAAAATTGAAACACACATGGTGAGGCAAGAAAGGAAATTAGAGGAGAGGACCGTCATGATACAGACCACAGTAGAAGGAAAGATGCAAGAATTAATGAACATGCATAGTACAGAGTGTAAAAGAGCTCACGATAGTATAATTAAAAACTTAAATGAGACAGTTAGTGGAATAGACAATAAAGTTGTTAGTATGGAGAAACGGTTAGATGAAACGATAGAAAAACAGGAGACAGTACATGCTCAAGTAGAAGAACTAACCCAACACCAAACCCAAATATCTACGAGGTGTACAGCTATTGAAAAGGAGGTGGAACTTCAGCAAACAAAGCTGACAAAAATAGATGATGATGTGCAAGCTACCAGACAGGAAATGTCATCTCATCGAGAACAAACCAGCCTCAAACTATCACAACTGGAGACCAAGCTAAATCGTCCTAGAAGTAATCTTGAGGTTACGGCTGTATCGGATATACAAAACATATCCCCCCTGCTATCGAATTTGGGAAAATTTGATAACACCAGCCGCCATATGGCTCCTAGACCGTTTGTCGACCAATTGAGAGTAGTGCAGGATCTTTCTCCTAACAACTGGAATGTGTGGCGATTTAAACTTTCCGCATTATTAATGGGGGAGCCGCTACTGTTTCTGCACAGTCGAGCATCTGAGTTCAAAACTCTAGAAGAGTTCATATCTGCATTTTTGGAACAATACTGGAGCGTGAGTAAGCAACAAGGCTTATTATCTGAGATAATCTCTAGTACGTTCAACAGTAAAAGTGGTCAAACTTGTACCTCGTTTGTAGCCAACATGAGATTTCTAAATTCTCAATTGGATCAGCCTATTCCAGAATTAACACTGGCCAATATTGCCGTGAAAAAACTGCCTTACCAAGTACAGATGGCACTTGCTACCGCGCCTATTAAGAATTTCCGAGATTTGGAAAACAATCTTCATTGCATTCAGGCGGTAACCAGTAATAATAGTTCGCGCAACGTTGAACGAAACGATCAGGCAACAATCAGACAAAACCCACCGCCAAGAAGTGGAAATGATGAAAATGAGGTGAACTTGAATGAGCGTGAAGGTGACACTGATAGAGAAGAACCACCACCGAATAATAATTTCCGAAATGGAAATGGGTTCAGAAGGAACAAATTTCAAAATTACAGGGGTGGAAATAATCGATTTCGAAATCAGGAATCACATTATGACGATCGTGATAGAATAAATCACAACGAGTCAGGCCGTGAACAGCGTTCTAATCCATCAAGAAACCCATCACCGAATCCCCAAGCAAGCACAAGTCAAAACTCCAACAATCCATCACCATCAACAAGCACGCAGAACAAGTCTAGTGAAAAATCAAAACCACCACCAAATAAGAACACCAGCAATAATAACCGTGCATGACTAGATGATAGCAATGTGTACAAATCGCTAGCCATCCAAGTTGAAAGAGAGAGAAAGGAAATAAGTGAAACTTGTTGCACGAGTGGAAGGGCGTATAAAAAGGTGTACTCACACAGACGCCATACCCGTTTTAAGGCCAGCTTATCACCAATTCCAGAACCGGAAAATGGCTTAAGGGAAATGGAAAATGATATAACAGTGAATAATGTGAAGAATAATACCACATTTTGTGAGAATATCCGAGATATTCTGATGGAGGAAGCAGAGCCCAGCTGTGATAAATCTAATACTCGTTTCCAAACCTACATTGATATAGTTTTGTATGGTTGGAAGTTTCAAGCACTAGTGGATACAGGATCTCAATGTAGCCTAATTTAAAATGATTCATACTGCCGTATTAAAGAGTCTGTCGACATTGCTACATTACCGCTCACAAATACCTACTTATCGGGTATTAACCCAGGACGCCGTACGCGCGTTTCAACCCAGTGTCTCCTAGAAGTGGAGTTGGATAAACAGATTTTCCCTCATACCTTCCTTGTACTTCCAGTACACGGCCCGCATATTGTTATTGGTTCGGATTTCTTGAATCGCTTTCAAGCGCAGATTGATTACAAGACCCTCCAATTTCATGCGATAACAGACAAGGAGTATGTAAAGGTGACTGTACCGCTCAAACTAGAGTCGACATCTGGAGAAGTAGAGAGGGTAAATGTAATTCATACAGCAGAAGGCGTGCCCGAGGAATGGGGGCTACATGAATTAGAGGAGGCGACAATGAAATTAAAAGTCCTAAGTATCACCACCCATGCGAAAGATGGCGAAGTGATTGAAGATAATACTCCACAATTATTGGATGAATTATTAACTCGCATCGATCAGCATACTGATTGGGAGCCTAGTGTACGAGATAGAATTAAAAATATGTTTCTGAAAAATCAAGATGTATTTTCAGAACAACCTGGACTTGCTACTCATTATCAGTGTAAACTCGAGGTGAAGCCTCATGACTCGTATTTCAGAAAAAGTTACCCCATACCGTTCGCTTATAGGCAGGCGGCTCTCGCCGAAATAACGAGAATGGAAGAGCTTGGAATTATTGAGCCCTCATCGTCACACTACAGCTTACCGCTGGTATGTGTTGTAAAAAAGGACGGTTCGGTCCGTTTATGTTTGGATGCAAGATCCTTGAATTTTATTCTAGACTCAGATCGAGAGTCACCAAATCCGATTGAACAGGTATTACAAGCCTTTCACGGAAAAAAGATTTATTCCACGGTGGATTTAAGTGCCGGATATTGGCAGATTCAGTTAGCTGAAGAGTCGAGAGACTATTTATCGTTTCTATTTAACGGCCGTAATTTGCGTTTTACACGTTTGGCTTTTGGTTTGAGAAATTCGATGGCGATTTTTATAAGATGTTTAAGACAGTCGCTAGGTGAACAAATATCTGATTTTTGTAATTGGTATGTGGATGACGCTATAATATCATCCTACGATGTACTTGAACACTGCCAACATTTAGATATAGTGTTTTCAAGATTAATTAAATGTGGTATGAAACTGAAATTATCAAAATGTGAATTCTTTGCACAAAAAGTAAAATACCTGGGACACATAATCACCCCGGAAGGTATTTTTCAAGATGAAGAAAAATTTCAAACAATAAAAGAATTTCCATCACCGGCTAACAGGAGACAACTACAGAGATGTATCGGTTTCTTGCAATTTTACAGAAGGTTTAATTCAAGAATGTCACATTACACGGCGCAACTAAGTCATTGTTTGTCGTCGACGAAACCGTGGATTTGGGGCGAAAAAGAGGAGAAAGTTTTTGAAGAGCTTAAAGAAGCGTTTTTGGAGGCTGTTATGCTGAAACATCCTGATTTAAGCAAGCCATTTTATATAAATGTGGACGCTTCAGATTATGCGTTAGGCGCTGAAATTTTTCAGAAAGATGAAAATGGAGAAAAAGGAGTGATCGCCTTCTTCAGTAAGACTCTAAATGCTGCGCAACGTCGCTATTCTACTACTGAAAAGGAGCTGCTTAGTATTCTAGAAGTATGCACGAAGTATCGCACTCTGCTTCTAGGAAACAAGATTTTCATCAACACTGACCACAAAGCGTTAATGTTCTTCAAAACTGCCAAGCTGAGTCACAATCGTCTATCTCGCTGGTTCCTGGCTCTGCAAGAATTCGACCTCGAATTGACACATCTGCCCGGTAAAGACAACCAAACCGCCGATTTCCTGTCGAGAGAAGTTGATTCAACCTATAATCAGGAGACAACATTCCATTGTTATGCCGTGCAAGAGAATGAAAGCATACCCTACCCGACAAACATCACACCAATTGTACACACAGATATGCTCACTCCATCGAAAATAAGAACAGCTCAGTTGAATGATCCACGTACATCTGATATCATACATAGGCTTAAAAATCCATCGGCAACCGATCCAGATCACCTGAACCAATACACCGTTTATCAAGAATATTTATTCTATAGACCGGCTAAAGATGCATATAATTGGCGTTTAGTAGTGCCAGAAACGATTGTAAACGACGTAATTAAGGAATCTCACGAGAGGATGGCTCATTTTGGGACGCACAAATTATTACACATTTTGAGAGAATGCTGTTATTTCAAAGGTATGAATCGAAAAATAGCAAAGGTAATAAGAGCATGCGACATATGCCAAAAATCAAAACATCATCGATATCGCATTCGAGGCGAAATGATTCCTATTCTGCCTACACAGCCACTAGAGTTGATTTCAGCTGACATATATGGCCCACTGCCACAGGCCATGCATCGAAAAAAGTATATTTTTGTCCTAACCTGCCTTTTCACAAAATATACGATGTTCTGCCCTATTGGTAAATTGACAGGTGAAAAATTAGCAAAATGTATCACAGAAAGATGGACAAATGAAGTTGGAAAGCCAAAGAGAGTATTTTCAGATAATGCAACTTACTTTTGTAGTGCCAAGTGGAAACAGATACTTGAACATTCAAACATAAAATATTCTAGAACATCAACATATAATCCAAGTTCCAATCCTGTAGAGCGTCGAATGGCGGAAATATCGAGGTTCATGAGAGCGTACTGTAACAAAACACATAGTAAGTGGGTGAAATATCTTCCATTTTTAGAGGAATGTATGAACAATTGCTGGAATGAGAGTACTGGTTTCACTCCAAATGAATTGATCTTCGGTGATAGAAGAAAAACATTCATCGAAAAGTTGATTGACTTCCCACAAATAGATGCAGCAGACAGACCCAACCTAGATATCTGTCACCTAGTTCAAAACAGGATGAAAAAATCGGCTGCTAGTAGGAAGAAGTATCACGACAAAAGGTCCAAACAATTCAAATACGAAGTTGGCCAAGAAGTATTAGTAAAAAGCCATAGAATTTCAAATGCATTGGAAAAAATGACTAAGAAATTCTTTCTGCTGTACAGTGGTCCATTCAAGATAGTTGAAATATCAGATAGAAATACTATCAAAATACAAGACCCAGCCAATCCTAATCAAGTTTGGTGGGAAAACATTTCAAACTTGAAACCTTACAGACAACTGTAAACTGAAATAAGCTAAATAACTACGTATTTACGACTTCTAAATGCAAAATAAAACAACGTGATACTTCGATCAACGAAAACGGATACAACTGAGTTACCAGCGAGTTACAGTTACCTAGCAACGATTTGCTTCCTCTTAGATCTTCAATGTGATAAAGACCACATGTGAACTTCAATTTGAGATTCCCTCTACAAGACTTAAAGTCGCGAATGTTGCTGTAGAGAGGATTATAAGCACAAATTTGTGTAAATAGCTGGAGCTTTAAGCTCATAATTCGTTGTTATTATGATTATAAATATCATCACAGGTTAGCAAACTAACCTCAAAAAGTAGAAAGCTACTAGATTGCGTGTCCGAATAGATGGCATTGCCAGCTGTTATATTGAGCTCATACCAAAGTATGAAATAGCTTTGAAGATATATTTATATTTTTATATCAATGTAATATATTGTTATCATATGTAAATTTAAAGTTTATTTACTAGTCAATTTTCAGAAGGCAAATATTTATTATTCAGAATTAGGATTAGAGATTAGCAAGCCGTAAAGAGTTACCAAGTCAGAAGTTACCAGTTTAAGTGTTGACTTTACTATTTACAGAGTTAGATCTATTTTTTATATTCTTTGAAGTGTATAAGTGCAAGACTAACAAATTGTTGTAAAGGTAGGATTCTTTGTGGAGCGTAGAGTTGAAACTGGTTGAACCAGAGAGGTTTGATATTGTTCTGCATTTAGGGCAAGAAAGTTAAGTTGGTAGTACTGCAAATGCACTACGCCATGCTATTCGCTAAAGCGAAATTCGGCCGACGCGCCAACATTTTGAATATTTTGTATTGCTGTTGATTATTCCAGTGTCTTATTGTATTATATTAATTGAAAGTAACGACCTTGTGCTGTAAGTCATTTCATTGTATCACTATGGACGTAGATATTCCGTCATAGGAACAATTGTAAAATGTTAGCCCGGCGTTTACACAATTATTATACTTAAATTTATTTGTATTTTGGGATTTAATGCTCTAAAAATAGCTCACCTTGATTTGTTATATAGAATTCCTAAAAACCTTCACTTTTGTTCGCTTTGCCAGCTCACCTTTTGTAAAGAATTTTAGAAATTCTATAGGGGGCTTTGTATCACGGATCACTTATTTTTAAGCACTATTATGTGTAAAAATTGAAAGAAATAGTAATCTACTCGAATATTTGGAAAATACCGGTCCACGGTTATCACACTTAGTAACTGTTGTTTATTGAGATAAGAAAGTAACGGGCTGTGACTCACCTAATTTAGCCTTCTGAATTAATTTGCTATATTTATTAATATTTTTTATATTATTTATTAGGTGTCGGTGTATTTATGTATAAATTATTTAAAAATGGTATAAAACAGATCAATGGATAGGTTAACTGTCAAACACAAGCACAGGCCACTGCCAAATATAGTTGATTATTCGCTGTACTAATGCTGATAAAATCCAACTGAACGGTGTAATAACTGTAACTATTTCAAGTAAACAAATTTCAAAATTTTAAAATCATGCTTAGAAATATATAAATTTGGTACTCACCAGTTTATAATGTTGAGATGGTGTAGTGGAATTTTTTCCAATAATAGTCATTGCTCCTCTGTGTTGTTTTGTGGCCAGAGTGAGTGATCTTGCTTGATTTTTTAAATATTATAATTTTTAAGAATATTTCAGTGGATTTTAAAAGCAGCAAATAATTTATAATTAAATAAATATGAAAATGTCAGTGCTTACAACTGAAGACCTGCGAACGAATACCATACTTTGAGTTAGACGTTTGATTTATTTGAAAAATCTTTGTAGGATTTAGGGATGCTGTCAATTTGATTAGGCATACTCTGTATTATCATAAGAAATAATATTTTTATATTTATTAGCATGTAATTTGCGAACTATTTCTTATGTCATCATTACGTCACTTCAACTGTATTTGTAATCAACCAATCAGGGCACTGTATTCTGTAAAAAGTTCTAGAACCTTCCATTTGTATCTATCCAATGTAATTTTGGTGAGGATGAAATTATCTTCCGTTTCGATACTTGAGCAAGCAAGACACTCTTAGAGCACGTTGTGCATTTTTGTGCATTTTTTGTTTTAATGTAACTTGTTTAAGTGTTAAATGAACCAGTGTTCAATATCAATTTAAAAGCTTTAAATTCAATACTGTAAAGTCGCGAATTAAATTCGGGTTCATCAAAATCTTAAAATCGAGAGCCAAGCAGTCCATTCCTGAGGGTCCAACTACTTGAGATGGCGGCCTAGGTATTCCAAAAGGGGAATAAGAAGAAAATCCACGCTACAAAGAGTGAGTGCTTTTTCTATTGTAAATCTGGCCAGTCGCGAAAAATCAATATAGTGCGACGAAAAATCTTTTAAAAGAGATCTCAGTGAAAAAATTTAAAATCTGCGATATTTAAATATCATGAGCTCATGCGACGATTAGTATTTTAAGATAATATTTGTTAACTTCAATTTTCCAGGCATACGAACCCACTACCATGCTCTGCATGAAGCAGTAATTTTTGTAAAAAATTTAATTATTATATTTTTGATAGCATAAATTGCTCATTACTGAATTGTTTCAGTTAAAATTTTTTTCATATAAATTTTTCACTGCTTGTATTTTGTTATAGTCAGAATATAATTCTAATTTTATACCAGAAAGCTGGATTTCTCGTTATCTTTGATTTTCCATTGGCAACTTCCTAGATATGTTGAATTTAATTTATTATCTGAAGTGAGCCTCACACATGGCCAAATAATCAGGATTGAACCAGTGCAGCTTGGTATAATCAGGTAGAATTTGGATAGGGTGATTGAGATTTGGTATATGAATTCAAATAAATTCATCTCATTACTAGCTCTCCCTTATATTCACTTTCTATTGGATTGTATTCCTGAGATACAGAAATTTATTTTTTCTGAGTCATACAGCAGGAAATCATCTTGGGTATAGTGTGGTGATATTATTCTTTATAAGTATTTGGAATCTCATATTAGTTTATTTGTTGTACCACCACAGACCTGGCCCTCTGACACCCCATTAATCATTCAGCGATCCCTGAATGTGCAAGCATTTGTTACGCTAATCAAGGTTGCAGAGAACAACTGCGATTATTCTGTACCCTTGCACGGGCGCGATTAGGAGGAATTCCAATAAAACGGAATCCTTACTTTTAATGATATATGGTGTGTTGATGCGGTTTTTGGTTGGTAGGTAGCAACCAGCAACAGTAAGACCAGACGTGTTTTCCTGGCGATAAGTTTGCAGCGCTCCTGTTTTAAAGGACTCTAGATTCAAGTATTTATTTAGAATTTATCGCCTATACACAGTTCTAATACCCACGTATGAAAATTCACTTGATAATATATATATTTATTTAAACGAATGAATGAATGAAATATGTAGGATTAAAAATAAATAAATTAAAAATACCTCCATTATTCTTAAATCACATTATGTATTACAAAAACAATATTATACATCAAACTCTCTGTCGATCAATATTCACGATTATTTCTAACATACATCATTTCTGAGCTATCACACTTGCCTTGGATTCATGGAAATTTTATCATTCTCAGCCACAACCCATCGTCTTCATAGCATACGAGAATCTCTTGAGAATATCAAAATTATGATCACCATCGAAGTTTAAAAGTTTGCCAGTCTTTTCCGGATAGAAAACTCCTCAAAACTCATGCACAACTTTCCCAATGACATATTTTACAAGGAGAAAATCAACTCACAACAAAGTTTCAGCAGCCATGAAACTTCAATCCTCCAATATCCTCTCCGAGAGTGAGCCCATATTTCGAGTTTTTCATCTTGTTTATCGTGTTCTTATATTTTTTATCTTCTCAAATGGAAGAGATCCTCAATGTTATTCACATGACTTCTTGTGGAAAAATTAATTGATTCTTGCTAGTAGAGAAATAATAACAATTCGATAAAATGACCTATTTCAAGTTTTTTAATCTTGTTTTCTCGTAATAGTATGTTTACTATCTTCTTGAATAAAAGAGACCCTGAATTATTCATATGATTTCTTACATAAAAATGTATTTTTCTTTGTAGTGACAAAGGTGATATTTTGGAAGATATCCATAATAAACAATAAGACTTAAAATTGTCACAATCACATTGAACCGTGAGATACAAGTTTCGTTTGTTACACCATTATCAATCTCAAACAAAGTAAAACTAAAGTACATAGTGACTCAATCTACTGAAAACAGAATGATACTAAAGGCTGAGGAATCAGATTAGATTAGATCACTATCATGATAAATTATTCAAGTTATAAATTAATTTATTATTTATTTTGTAAGTTTCGTTTGTAAATGTTGAATAAATGAATTTGAATTTACAACTTTTTTACTCAAATATATGCTTACATACAATATTTCAACATCACATAGAAAGTAGACCTGGGGCCTATTGCGTGAGCAAATACAAGCTTGTAATACCAGTAATCAGCTGGAAATTTATGAAATTGTGTTGCATGAACACATCATTCAGTGAACTAGTATTACTAGAGACTTTTACAAAACACTATTACATTTTTAGATGAATTAATTGCAAAGTAATAAATGATTTATACTATTTACATTTTGTCGGAAATATTAACAGTGATCTAATGGATAGAGCTGAGGAAATTAAATTTTAAGTTACAGATTTACATGAAAAGAGAGAGTGTATCTGATAGGCTACCTTCATTGAACGTCTGTGATTGGCTGAAGGCCATAACAAGTAACGCCCATTGGTGAGAGGAGCAACAAGCAAAAATAAATGTCAAAATCAAGAACCGAAAACCGTGAATACGAAGAAAATTACAAACAAAAACAAAACACAAGTAGACTAGAATTAAAGCATTTTAAAATTAAAAAACGGGAGCTAAATGAATGCAGTCAAGGTCAACCGAACAAACAGAAGTACCGTTTTTAAAATGTAGGCCAGAATTATGATGAAATCAAGTTAGCTTCATCATATTACATCATAATTCTAAATTTTTAAAACGGTACTTTTGTGTTTGTTCAGTTGTCCTGCATTTCATTCACCTTCAATTTTCAATTTGACAATTTTTCAATTCTTGCCTACTTGTGTTTGTTGCTCTCCTTGTGTTCATGGTTTTGGTTCTTGATTTTGACACTTATTTTTGCTTGTTGCTCCTCCCACCAGGGTGCGGGACTTTTATAGCCTAACTTTTAGTTGTATTGAATCGAATTTGATTGTTTAAACTAGTATTGGAATCGTTTTTTACCAATCTAGCTTCTAAAATGTTTACCAAAGTTTCTAAAATGTTCAATTGTCTGCCTTTGTCAATCAAATGCAGAAACTTAACATTTTCTTCAGCCTTGAACGTCTTGTCCATTAGTAATGAAATGCTCTGCAAAATTTGATTCTCCTTTTTGGGTTTTGCAATCTCTTAAATTTTCATTAAATTTATTCTACTTTTGAAACTTCTACAGTCTGATCCACGTAACAAGCATTACAATCACCCCAATTCAATTCCTAAACTCCACTCTCATCCCAGATATAAATTTTATCTTTACTACACCCAAACAAACTTTTTAAATAGGTTTTGTATGAAAAAATGCATGAAACACGTTGTTTCTCAATTCTTCTCCTAATTTATTAGATACTGAGCTAAGACAAGGCACCGTTATCCTTATCCAGTACTTTTCTCCATGGAAACTACAATATTATTGAAGATACCAAGTATTATCATAACTGAGCTTCTAGGGTTGATGAAATTACGTACTAAATATAATTATTTCAAGATTGACAATAAATTTCATGAACAGAAAGATGGTTTAATCACTTTTCTAGCACCAATTCTAGCCTATTTGTGTATTATTGGTCAAGTGAGAAAATTCATTTTATTATTTTTCGAGTGAAGGTTTTCAGCATATTTTAAATTTTTATTCTGTGTTAACCTCAATGTTTTGGACAATGTAATATATCAAAATTTGTGAAGGGAGCAGTTTTGGACCTGAGTCTGTTGCACCTTCACACTCGTTGTAAATTTGTCACAATAAATAAATAAATAAATAAATTATTCTTGTTTGTTGCTTCCTATGTGTTCACTGTTTTTTGGTTCTTGATTTTAATACTTTTTTGCTTGTTGCTCCACCAGTGTGCGTGGCTTGTTATGGTCTCCAGCCAATCACAGACCTTCAATGAAGGTTAGCCCATCACTTTCAGTGACTTGCTCCCAAGCCAATAGTATCATTCCCTGTGTAGTATTCATTAAACTACACTTTATTTCAGTTCTTGTTTGTTTTAGATTGATAATGGTGTAATCAAAACTAGTACGGCATTTTACGGTTTTCAATGCGGTTGTGACAATTTCAAGTCTTATTATTCATTGCAAAAATTTATTTCTGAAATTCTGGAGGAGAAATAGCGTTTTGAGAGGAGGATCGTAGGAACAAATTTGTGTAGTTCCCAGAATTTCTGACATCTAGGAGTAGATTAACATCAAATATTCACATGAACTATTCACATAATTTCTTGTAGAAAATTTTACTTCTAAAATACTTGCTGAGAAATAACAGCATTCCAAAAAAAGGATGATGGGAGCGAAGTTATGTGATTCCCTACATTGTTGACATGTGACTCGATTCTGTATCATGTTTCTCTTACAATCAAGAGAGAGCTGAACTTGCCTAATATACTATTCAATGAATATTCTAGTACACAGCTGTCAGATAGTACGTTAGTTCAAACCTCCTAGCAATTAGTAAATGGAGTGTCTTATCTATGGCAATCACATACACCATCTGCGTCCCATGAATATTTTATAAACATTGTGCATCAAACTATTTCATTCCTTTCCCGTTGTAATTTTTTTCCTGCTCATTTAAAACCTTTTTTTACAACTATATTTGCATATTTTATGAAGTATTTATTTTAAACTTATAAACTGCAGCATCAGTCTCCTCTTTCTGAATATTATCCGATACAATAATGAATGCATCTTCCAGATGTATGACTTTCTTATGGAATACATAAATTTACTAAAGGTACATCATAATAGTCATAATAGTCCCTTTCTCCTTCCACCTTCACCACTATCTTTCTTCTTTTTCTTCCTCCTTTCTCTTTCTCCTTTCACTTTCTCATTCTCCTTTCTCTTTCTCATTTCTCATTCTCCTTTCTTTTTCTCCTTTCTCTTTCTCCTTTCCTTTCTCCTTTCCTTCATCCTTTTCCATTGCTCTTCCCCTCTTCATTTCCTTTTTCCTTTTTCCCTTTATCCTTCACCTTTCTCCCTTCCTCTTTTCCCTTTATCCTTCACCTTTCTCCTCTCTCCTTCTCCTTTTCCTTTGTACTCTTTCTTTATTTTTTCCCCTCCTCTTCACCTCTACATCGCCCTTTCCTCTTTCCCTTTCTCCTTTTCCCTTCTTCTTTCTTTTTCTCCTTCCCCCTTCTCCTTTCTCCTTTTTCTTTATCTTTTCCCTAAGTCTTTTGCCTTTCTGCATTCCCTTCCTCTTCTCCTTTTCATCACCATTTTCTTTGTCACTTTCTCCTCTCCTTTTTCCCTTCCTCTTTCACTTCTCATCACCCTTTTCCCTTTCTCCATCCTCTTTCTCCTTTTTTTTCATCTTTTCCCTTCCACTTCCCCTTTTTCATCTCCTTTTTTTTCTACACTTTCTCCTCTTCTTTTTCCCTTCCCCTTCCTTTTTTCATCACCCTTTTCCCTTTCTCCTTCCTTTTCATCCTTTTTCTTCATCTTTTCCCTTCATCTTTTCCTTTCTCGTTTCCCTTCTTCTTCCCCTTTTCATCTCCCTCTTCTTTTTCACTTTCTCCTCTCCTTTTTCCCTTCCTCTTTCACTTCTCATCACTTTTTTCCCTTTAACCCTCTTCCCTCTCCACTTCTCTATTCTTCACCCTACCACCATCCTTCTCCCATCTCTTTTTCATCCCAACTCACAATATTCAGTTGAAAATCACGACTAATCTCTCCAGTATAGCGGATGAATTCCATTGGGACCGACAGAATATAGTGTTAATCATATAACGAAGCGCTGCATCATTGATGAGCTGCCGTATCTTAATATGCTCTAAATATTAATTCAGATTCCTATACAATTGAAACTTGTTCATAATGGATTAGTTTACTGTGCAGTACTCGTTAGTTCATTATTCATTAATATTCAATGAAGCGTGATCTGTTCACTGAATAGGACCGGAATTTTCCGGGGGATTCCCTGGTTTTCCCGAGTGTTCATATTATATTATGCCAAATGTACCCTTTGTTTAGATTTTCCACTGTTTTATAACAGACTGATAAAACAGATTGGAATGAAGAGATAGATGTTGTTAGATCCATCAAATTCAATATATTCTGCAGTATTTCAATTTTATAATGTTTTTCATTGCATTAATACTAGAATAGTCTCATTATTCTATTGAAATATAATGAAATAAATATAATACTGAGATATTTATTATCATCTCTTATAGGATATATTATGAACATTATGTAATAAAATAAATGATTAAATGTAAGCCATAGGCTTGCTTCAAAAATACATGACAGTCGGGTAACTGGTGTCCTTTCAGTCGGGTAACTGGTGTCCTTTCAGTTGAGTAACCGGTGTCCTTTCAGTTGAATATCTGGTGTTCTTTTAGTAGGGTAACCGGCATCCTTTCAGTCAGGTAACCGGTTTCCTTTCAGTCGGGTAACCGGTGTCCTTTCAGTCGGGTAACCGGTATCCTTTCAGTCGGGTAACCAGTGTCCTTTCAGTTGAGTTACCGGTGTCCATTCAGTCGGGTAACCGGTGTCCTTTCAGTTGGGTTACCGGTGTCCTTTCAGTCGGGTAACCGGCGTCCTTTCAGTCGGGTAACTGGTGTCCTTTCAGTTGAGTAACCGGTGTCCTTTCAGTTGAATATCTGGTGTTCTTTTAGTAGGGTAACCGGCATCCTTTCAGTCAGGTAACCGGTTTCCTTTCAGTCGGGTAACCGGTGTCCTTTCAGTCGGGTAACCGGTATCCTTTCAGTCGGGTAACCAGTGTCCTTTCAGTTGAGTTACCGGTGTCCATTCAGTCGGGTAACCGGTGTCCTTTCAGTTGGGTTACCGGTGTCCTTTCAGTCGGGTAACCGGCGTCCTTTCAGTCAGGTAACCGTTGTCCTTTCAGTTGGGTTACCGGTTTCCTTTCAGTCGGGTAACCGGTGTCCTTTCAGTCGGGTAACCAGTATCCTTTCAGTTGAGTTACCGGTGTCCATTCAGTCGGGTAACCGGTGTCCTTTCAGTTGGGTTACCGGTGTCCTTTCAGTCGGGTAACCGGCGTCCTTTCAGTCAGGTAACCGGTGTCCTTTCAGTCGGGTAACCGGTGTCCTTTCAGTCGGGTAACCGGTGCCCTTTCAGTTGGGTAACTGGCCCCCTTTCAGTCGGGGAGCCGGTGTCCTTTCAGTTGGATAGCCGGTGACCTTTCAGTCAGGTAGCTGGTGTCCTTTCAGTTGAGTAACCGATATCCTTTCAGTTGGGTAACTGGCCCCATTTCAGTCGGGTAGCCGGTGTCCTTTCAGTCAAGTAACTGGTGTCCTATCAGTCGGGTAACCGGTGTCCTTTCAGTTGGGTAACCGGCGTCATTTCAGTCAGGTAACTGGTGTCCTTTCAGTCGGGTAGCCGGTGTCCTTTCAGTCAGGTAACTGGTGTCCTATCAGTCGGGTAACCGGTGTCCTTTCAGTTGGGTAACCGGTGTCCTTTCAGTTGGGTAACCGGTGTCCTTTCAGTTGGGTAACCAGTGTTTTTTCAGTCGGATAACCGGTGTCCTTTACCCGGCCGGAATGCCATTTTTGGCCGAACGAAGAGAGACCTCTGTTTCAAGCCCACCGTTTTACATTATTTGTCTCTTTGTAACGCAATTACGGATGAACGCTTAGTCCAAATTCCATGAAACTTTGCATAGATCTTCCTTTGAAGAATACCCAGCGATTTTCAAAATTTGCTTGCATTTCAAGGATATTCAGAAGGAAAAAGTTTTGCAAGGTCCTTACTTGTTAAATATTCAAAAAGGAGTGGTACATTCGAAAGATTGCAAATACAACTTAATGTAGTATCTTCTGAAAATTGAAAATCAACTAGCATAAACAAACCATCAATTATATTGCAATCAAAATTATTGAACATTACCAAAAATTATCCATATCTATCTATTGAAAAGGAATGTCCACAACGCTTCCTTGAATGTTCCTATTGAAGTTTGGGCTTTGATATTATTAGGAAGGCGGTTCCAAATCAGAATCGCTGAAACTAGAAAGGATTTATTGAACATGTTTGTTCTGTTTCTAGGAACTCGAAGTAGAATTTGACCTCCCCTTGTTGTTCGACCATGTAGATTAGCCAAAAAGTTAAACCCCGCTGCCAAATACACTGGTGATCCTTCTTTCAAAATTTTTAAAATAATGCATTTGATCATAAATTCTCTGCGGTCATTCAATTTCATCAGATGAATTGCTTTAATATGCTGAATTACATGATCATCATATCTCAGATCGAATATGAAGCGAATGCAGTTATTGAAAATCACTTGCAATTTTTCAGCCATTGTTAATGTGATGTCCGAGTATACTGGACCACAGTAATCAATAATGGGGAGAATCAGGGATTTGAAAAGTGTGATGCGAACGCCTGTGGGAATCAAGTGTTTGCGTCTACTCAACTGATAAAGGATGCCATTTACTTTCCTTGAAACCTGAAGCACATGGTCAGACCACGTTAGGGTCGAATTGAAGTAAACTCCCAAATTCCTGGCACTATCTATGTAATCAATATTTTCACCCATAGCTTCAACCTTGGGAAGTGAACTTTTATATACTATCTACTTGTTTAAGAAGCTTATGATATCCAATCAGTCTGCTCTGGGTAAGAGATTCAGATTCAGATTCAGATAGCTTTATTCGAGTAAAAGTACAATTCATATGACTTCTGACTATTACCTTACAATGAATGACATCACCTAAATTCATGGAAGATAGATAAAAATAGATACAAGACGATACGTTACTATTACACTGTTTTGTAAGTTAGATTACTGACATCAATAAGAATATTTGCATAATAAATGAATTCTAATATCAAGAGAGAGAGAGAGAGAGAGAGAGAGAGAGGGAGAAGAAGAAGAGAAAATAGAAATAAGAAGGAGCTAAAGGGAGTGGGTCAGACCTACCTGAAGACAGAAGATTGAATAATCAAGGCAGTCTCATAGCACGATGCAGGGAATAATTTCCTTCAGAAGAATGACAGTCTGAATGGAAATGAATCAAGCGACGGATGAAAAGTGGAAACAAACCCTGTTATTTGCGGCGTGCTCTTTTCTTGGCCAGTCAGCCAACGTGGAAAAGGACAGAGATAGAGGGTGCAGTAATTCGTTTGTGAAATGTAAAAAGTTTCTGCAACTCCTTCCCAACCATACCACCAGTCAGCCATTCTCATTAACATGTAGAAGAGAATAAAATATTCCTTTTGAAAAGTTGGAAAACTTTAATTGCTTTGAGATGGAGAAAAGCATTCAGAAGGAGAGGTGGGGAAGGAGAAGTGGAGAGAAGAAGAGAGTGTGAGAGTATGGGAGAGGTGATGTTGGAGTGATATAGAAGGAGGTGGAAGCAAACTGAGGAAGCAGAATGAAGGTGGGAAGAGTGGAGAGTTAGTGAGGTGGAAGGTCAAGGTGGGAAAGAAGGATGGTGTAGGTGCAGTAGGCGAAAGACAATGTGAAGAAGGGAGAGAAGAAGAAGAAGAAGAAGAAGAAGAAGAAGTAGTGGGTGAAGGAGAAGAAAATGAAGAAGGAGAAGGACAAAGAGAATTAGAAAGAGGGGAGAAGGTTAAGAAGAAGGAGAAAAAGAAGTAGTAGGTGAAGGAGAAGAAAATGAAGAAGAAGGAGAAGGAAAAATAGAATTAGAAAGAGGGAATAAGGTTAAGAAGCAGGAGAAGAAGAAGTAGTGGGTGAAGGAGAAGAAAATGAAGAAGAAGGAGAAGGACAAAAAGAATTAGAAAGAGGAGAGAAGGTTGAGAAGAAGGAGAAGGATAAGGAGGAGAAGAAGAAATAGAAGAAGAAAAAGGCGAGTGAGAATAAGAAATAGAATGATATGGTGATGGAAAAGAAGAAGGAGAAAAACAAAGAGAATGAGAAAGAGGACAAACTATTAAGGCGATGGATAACAAGGGGTAGAAAAAGAAGAAGAAAAAAGAAAACAAAGAAGATGAAGGAAGAGGAGAATGTGAATGAGAAGAAGAATGATATAAAGATGTAGAAGCAGAAGGAGAAAGAGAAGGAGAAGACGGTGTATGTGGTGAAGGAGAAGGAGACAGAAGAGGAGGAGAAAAGGGATAAAAGAGGAGAAGAAGAATAAGATGAAGAAGAGAAAGGAGAAGGAGAAGGTGGATGAGAATAAGAAGCAGAAAGATATGCTGAATTGGTGATGAAGAAGAAGAAGGATAAGGCTACGAAGAGGGTGGAGGAAAACAAGGAGAAATGGAAGGATAAGGAGAGGATGAAGAATAAGAAGGAGAAGTTGAATGATTTGAAGATGGAAAAGAAGAGGGGGAAAGAGGAGGAGAAGAAAAGGAGGAGGAGAAGAATAGGAGAAGGAGAAAGAGAAGGTGGAAGAGCAGGTGGAAGAGCAGGAGTGAGAAGAAGGAGAAGAAGAAGAACATGAAAGGAAAAGAAGACAGACAAGAAGACGAAAGGAGAACAAGAGTTTCAGCGTGGAAAAAGAGAAAAAAAATCGTCAAAGGTGAGGTGGAAGAACAAACTTTTAGAAAGTGATGACAAAAGAGGAATAGAAATATAAACAAGAAAGAGTAAAAAAGAAAATCAACTAGGAGACAGATATAAAAGAATGAGAAAATAGAAAAGATGAGAGAATGAAAAGGGTGAAAAGATGAATTATTGAGAAATAAGAGAAGGAAAAGGTCAATTGAAGGGGAAATTAGATCAAATAAAGGACAAAAGGGAAATGGGAAAGCTATTCAGAGCTGGCAATTGTCATGAAACTAAAATTCAGGATTAGAGAGGATAAAATAATGTAAAGAAGTAGAATAAAGAGGGTTGTGTGGAAGGAGAATGATAATGAAGATGAGAAGGAGAAGGTGAAATTAGGAAGATTAAATTCAGGAGTAAAAAGAGGTGAAGATTCTGATACGAACAGGGGTTCAAAACCGAAAAATTGAGCGCTTGAAAGAGAGAATAAAGTTACTCGAATTCATTACCGCAAGTTCATCTTCCGGGCTTCTGGGAAAATCCGATTTTCCGCGCCATTTTTCCGACTTGAATGAATAGCAAATCTTCGCTAAATGTGATTAATAATGTGTGAAATTGTTCTGA
Source organism: Conomelus anceps (assembly GCA_948455865.1). NCBI lineage: Eukaryota > Metazoa > Arthropoda > Insecta > Hemiptera > Delphacidae > Conomelus > Conomelus anceps. Next base: position 9,046,888 of record OX418216.1, on the reverse strand, counting down.
TTGCATCACGGAAAATCGCAGTTAATTGGAAAAGTATTTTCTACGAAGTTCAATTATTCTTGAAAGTTACCTAGTGTTAATTGAAGGTTTAAAAAAATTCATAATTCTTAAAAGCAGTATTGATTTAGGGCTTAAAAGTTCTGTGTTGTTCTATATTATTGGAATAGTTGGAAATTTAAAATTTAACTGGAAAAAAAATAATTCCATGAATTCATTGTGGGAAGACATTTTTGTTGAGAGCAATAAACCCCAGATATTATTTTTCCGGGTGATAGAGCATAGGTCGAAGACTTGTACGTGGTTTATGAGTTGGTGGTTGCTGAGTTAGACCTAGAGTTTTAGGTAGGTTCCGAGTCACCGAGAAGTAATTCGATTGGAGAGAACAGAGATTTTTCTAGTCAATCCAATCGGTCACCCTTACAAAGAGGGCCCAGAAGATCGTTGCTTATCTTAATTTTATTGAACAGATGCCTGCTATGGCTCACGGCTATCACAAGACCAGCAATTACTAAATTTGAGCTTCCTATTGGTTAATTATTATTCTTGTTCTTGTCCTTTTTTTTCTTCTTCTTCATCTTATTTTCCTTATTCATCGTTGCTCCTCCTCCTCCTCATCCTTCACCTTCCATCCTTTTTCTGCTCCACCTACTCCCCCTCCCCAACACCTCATCACACTTCCCATTCACCTTCTCCTTATCATCATTCCCCTCCTCATCATTTTCCTCCTTCTCCTCTTTCTTCTCCTCATACTTCTCCATCTTCTCCACCTTTTATTTTCTTTTTCCTTCTTTCTATTTCTCCTTTTCATCTTCTTCATCTCTGCTCCTCTACCTCTTTCTTCTCCTTCTCCTTCTTCTCCTTTTTTTCTTCTTCCTGGCATAGAGAAGAAAATTGAAACACACATGGTGAGGCAAGAAAGGAAATTAGAGGAGAGGACCGTCATGATACAGACCACAGTAGAAGGAAAGATGCAAGAATTAATGAACATGCATAGTACAGAGTGTAAAAGAGCTCACGATAGTATAATTAAAAACTTAAATGAGACAGTTAGTGGAATAGACAATAAAGTTGTTAGTATGGAGAAACGGTTAGATGAAACGATAGAAAAACAGGAGACAGTACATGCTCAAGTAGAAGAACTAACCCAACACCAAACCCAAATATCTACGAGGTGTACAGCTATTGAAAAGGAGGTGGAACTTCAGCAAACAAAGCTGACAAAAATAGATGATGATGTGCAAGCTACCAGACAGGAAATGTCATCTCATCGAGAACAAACCAGCCTCAAACTATCACAACTGGAGACCAAGCTAAATCGTCCTAGAAGTAATCTTGAGGTTACGGCTGTATCGGATATACAAAACATATCCCCCCTGCTATCGAATTTGGGAAAATTTGATAACACCAGCCGCCATATGGCTCCTAGACCGTTTGTCGACCAATTGAGAGTAGTGCAGGATCTTTCTCCTAACAACTGGAATGTGTGGCGATTTAAACTTTCCGCATTATTAATGGGGGAGCCGCTACTGTTTCTGCACAGTCGAGCATCTGAGTTCAAAACTCTAGAAGAGTTCATATCTGCATTTTTGGAACAATACTGGAGCGTGAGTAAGCAACAAGGCTTATTATCTGAGATAATCTCTAGTACGTTCAACAGTAAAAGTGGTCAAACTTGTACTTCGTTTGTAGCCAACATGAGATTTCTAAATTCTCAATTGGATCAGCCTATTCCAGAATTAACACTGGCCAATATTGCCGTGAAAAAACTGCCTTACCAAGTACAGATGGCACTTGCTACCGCGCCTATTAAGAATTTCCGAGATTTGGAAAACAATCTTCATTGCATTCAGGCGGTAACCAGTAATAATAGTTCGCGCAACGTTGAACGAAACGATCAGGCAACAATCAGACAAAACCCACCGCCAAGAAGTGGAAATGATGAAAATGAGGTGAACTTGAATGAGCGTGAAGGTGACACTGATAGAGAAGAACCACCACCGAATAATAATTTCCGAAATGGAAATGGGTTCAGAAGGAACAAATTTCAAAATTACAGGGGTGGAAATAATCGATTTCGAAATCAGGAATCACATTATGACGATCGTGATAGAATAAATCACAACGAGTCAGGCCGTGAACAGCGTTCTAATCCATCAAGAAACCCATCACCGAATCCCCAAGCAAGCACAAGTCAAAACTCCAACAATCCATCACCATCAACAAGCACGCAGAACAAGTCTAGTGAAAAATCAAAACCACCACCAAATAAGAACACCAGCAACAATAACCGTGCATGACTAGATGATAGCAATGTGTACAAATCGCTAGCCATCCAAGTTGAAAGAGAGAGAAAGGAAATAAGTGAAACTTGTTGCACGAGTGGAAGGGCGTATAAAAAGGTGTACTCACACAGACGCCATACCCGTTTTAAGGCCAGCTTATCACCAATTCCAGAACCGGAAAATGGCTTAAGGGAAATGGAAAATGATATAACAGTGAATAATGTGAAGAATAATACCACATTTTGTGAGAATATCCGAGATATTCTGATGGAGGAAGCAGAGCCCAGCTGTGATAAATCTAATACTCGTTTCCAAACCTACATTGATATAGTTTTGTATGGTTGGAAGTTTCAAGCACTAGTGGATACAGGATCTCAATGTAGCCTAATTCAAAATGATTCATACTGCCGTATTAAAGAGTCTGTCGACATTGCTACATTACCGCTCACAAATACCTACTTATCGGGTATTAACCCAGGACGCCGTACGCGCGTTTCAACCCAGTGTCTCCTAGAAGTGGAGTTGGATAAACAGATTTTCCCTCATACCTTCCTTGTACTTCCGGTACACGGCCCGCATATTGTTATTGGTTCGGATTTCTTGAATCGCTTTCAAGCGCAGATTGATTACAAGACCCTCCAATTTCATGCGATAACAGACAAGGAGTATGTAAAGGTGACTGTACCGCTCAAACTAGAGTCGACATCTGGAGAAGTAGAGAGGGTAAATGTAATTCATACAGCAGAAGGCGTGCCCGAGGAATGGGGGCTACATGAATTAGAGGAGGCGACAATGAAATTAAAAGTCCTAAGTATCACCACCCATGCGAAAGATGGCGAAGTGATTGAAGATAATACTCCACAATTATTGGATGAATTATTAACTCGCATCGATCAGCATACTGATTGGGAGCCTAGTGTACGAGATAGAATTAAAAATATGTTTCTGAAAAATCAAGATGTATTTTCAGAACAACCTGGACTTGCTACTCATTATCAGTGTAAACTCGAGGTGAAGCCTCATGACTCGTATTTCAGAAAAAGTTACCCCATACCGTTCGCTTATAGGCAGGCGGCTCTCGCCGAAATAACGAGAATGGAAGAGCTTGGAATTATTGAGCCCTCATCGTCACACTACAGCTTACCGCTGGTATGTGTTGTAAAAAAGGACGGTTCGGTCCGTTTATGTTTGGATGCAAGATCCTTGAATTTTATTCTAGACTCAGATCGAGAGTCACCAAATCCGATTGAACAGGTATTACAAGCCTTTCACGGAAAAAAGATTTATTCCACGGTGGATTTAAGTGCCGGATATTGGCAGATTCAGTTAGCTGAAGAGTCGAGAGACTATTTATCGTTTCTATTTAACGGCCGTAATTTGCGTTTTACACGTTTGGCTTTTGGTTTGAGAAATTCGATGGCGATTTTTATAAGATGTTTAAGACAGTCGCTAGGTGAACAAATATCTGATTTTTGTAATTGGTATGTGGATGACGCTATAATATCATCCTACGATGTACTTGAACACTGCCAACATTTAGATATAGTGTTTTCAAGATTAATTAAATGTGGTATGAAACTGAAATTATCAAAATGTGAATTCTTTGCACAAAAAGTAAAATACCTGGGACACATAATCACCCCGGAAGGTATTTTTCAAGATGAAGAAAAATTTCAAACAATAAAAGAATTTCCATCACCGGCTAACAGGAGACAACTACAGAGATTTATCGGTTTCTTGCAATTTTACAGAAGGTTTAATTCAAGAATGTCACATTACACGGCGCAACTAAGTCATTGTTTGTCGTCGACGAAACCGTGGATTTGGGGCGAAAAAGAGGAGAAAGTTTTTGAAGAGCTTAAAGAAGCGTTTTTGGAGGCTGTTATGCTGAAACATCCTGATTTAAGCAAGCCATTTTATATAAATGTGGACGCTTCAGATTATGCGTTAGGCGCTGAAATTTTTCAGAAAGATGAAAATGGAGAAAAAGGAGTGATCGCCTTCTTCAGTAAGACTCTAAATGCTGCGCAACGTCGCTATTCTACTACTGAAAAGGAGCTGCTTAGTATTCTGGAAGTATGCACGAAGTATCGCACTCTGCTTCTAGGAAACAAGATTTTCATCAACACTGACCACAAAGCGTTAACGTTCTTCAAAACTGCCAAGCTGAGTCACAATCGTCTATCTCGCTGGTTCCTGGCTCTGCAAGAATTCGACCTCGAATTGACACATCTGCCCGGTAAAGACAACCAAACCGCCGATTTCCTGTCGAGAGAAGTTGATTCAACCTATAATCAGGGGACAACATTCCATTGTTATGCCGTGCAAGAGAATGAAAGCATACCCTACCCGACAAACATCACACCAATTGTACACACAGATATGCTCACTCCATCGAAAATAAGAACAGCTCAGTTGAATGATCCACGTACATCTGATATCATACATAGGCTTAAAAATCCATCGGCAACCGATCCAGATCACCTGAACCAATACACCGTTTATCAAGAATATTTATTCTATAGACCGGCTAAAGATGCATATAATTGACGTTTAGTAGTGCCAGAAACGATTGTAAACGACGTAATTAAGGAATCTCACGAGAGGATGGCTCATTTTGGGACGCACAAATTATTACACATTTTGAGAGAATGCTGTTATTTCAAAGGTATGAATCGAAAAATAGCAAAGGTAATAAGAGCATGCGACATATGCCAAAAATCAAAACATCATCGATATCGCATTCGAGGCGAAATGATTCCTATTCTGCCTACACAGCCACTAGAGTTGATTTCAGCTGACATATATGGCCCACTGCCACAGGCCATGCATCGAAAAAAGTATATTTTTGTCCTAACCTGCCTTTTCACAAAATATACGATGTTCTGCCCTATTGGTAAATTGACAGGTGAAAAAATTAGCAAAATGTATCACAGAAAGATGGACAAATGAAGTTGGAAAGCCAAAGAGAGTATTATCAGATAATGCAACTTACTTTTGTAGTGCCAAGTGGAAACAGATACTTGAACATTCAAACATAAAATATTCTAGAACATCAACATATAATCCAAGTTCCAATCCTGTAGAGCATCGAATGGCGGAAATATCGAGGTTCATGAGAGCGTACTGTAACAAAACACATAGTAAGTGGGTGAAATATCTTCCATTTTTAGAGGAATGTATGAACAATTGCTGGAATGAGAGTACTGGTTTCACTCCAAATGAATTGATCTTCGGTGATAGAAGAAAAACATTCATCGAAAAGTTGATTGACTTCCCACAAATAGATGCAGCAGACAGACCCAACCTAGATATCTGTCACCTAGTTCAAAACAGGATGAAAAAATCGGCTGCTAGTAGGAAGAAGTATCACGACAAAAGGTCCAAACAATTCAAATACGAAGTTGGCCAAGAAGTATTAGTAAAAAGCCATAGAATTTCAAATGCATTGGAAAAAATGACTAAGAAATTCTTTCTGCTGTACAGTGGTCCATTCAAGATAGTTGAAATATCAGATAGAAATACTATCAAAATACAAGACCCAGCCAATCCTAGTCAAGTTTGGTGGGAAAACATTTCAAACTTGAAACCTTACAGACAACTGTAAACTGAAATAAGCTAAATAACTACGTATTTACGACTTCTAAATGCAAAATAAAACAACGTGATACTTCGATCAACGAAAACGGATGCAAGTTCATCTTCCGGGCTTCTGGGAAAATCCGATTTTCCGCGCCATTTTTCCGACTTGAATGAATAGCAAATCTTCGCTAAATGTGATTAATAATGTGTGAAATTGTTCTGATTGCATCACGGAAAATCGCAGTTAATTGGAAAAGTATTTTCTACGAAGTTCAATTATTCTTGAAAGTTACCTAGTGTTAATTGAAGGTTTAAAAAAATTCATAATTCTTAAAAGCAGTATTGATTTAGGGCTTAAAAGTTCTGTGTTGTTCTATATTATTGGAATAGTTGGAAATTTAAAATTTAACTGGAAAAAAAATAATTCCATGAATTCATTGTGGGAAGACATTTTTGTTGAGAGCAATAAACCCCAGATATTATTTTTCCGGGTGATAGAGCATAGGTCGAAGACTTGTACGTGGTTTATGAGTTGGTGGTTGCTGAGTTAGACCTAGAGTTTTAGGTAGGTTCCGAGTCACCGAGAAGTAATTCGATTGGAGAGAACAGAGATTTTTCTAGTCAATCCAATCGGTCACCCTTACAAAGAGGGCCCAGAAGATCGTTGCTTATCTTAATTTTATTGAACAGATGCCTGCTATGGCTCACGGCTATCACAAGACCAGCAATTACTAAATTTGAGCTTCCTATTGGTTAATTATTATTCTTGTTCTTGTCCTTTTTTTTCTTCTTCTTCATCTTATTTTCCTTATTCATCGTTGCTCCTCCTCCTCCTCATCCTTCACCTTCCATCCTTTTTCTGCTCCACCTACTCCCCCTCCCCAACACCTCATCACACTTCCCATTCACCTTCTCCTTATCATCATTCCCCTCCTCATCATTTTCCTCCTTCTCCTCTTTCTTCTCCTCATACTTCTCCATCTTCTCCACCTTTTATTTTCTTTTTCCTTCTTTCTATTTCTCCTTTTCATCTTCTTCATCTCTGCTCCTCTACCTCTTTCTTCTCCTTCTCCTTCTTCTCCTTTTTTTCTTCTTCCTGGCATAGAGAAGAAAATTGAAACACACATGGTGAGGCAAGAAAGGAAATTAGAGGAGAGGACCGTCATGATACAGACCACAGTAGAAGGAAAGATGCAAGAATTAATGAACATGCATAGTACAGAGTGTAAAAGAGCTCACGATAGTATAATTAAAAACTTAAATGAGACAGTTAGTGGAATAGACAATAAAGTTGTTAGTATGGAGAAACGGTTAGATGAAACGATAGAAAAACAGGAGACAGTACATGCTCAAGTAGAAGAACTAACCCAACACCAAACCCAAATATCTACGAGGTGTACAGCTATTGAAAAGGAGGTGGAACTTCAGCAAACAAAGCTGACAAAAATAGATGATGATGTGCAAGCTACCAGACAGGAAATGTCATCTCATCGAGAACAAACCAGCCTCAAACTATCACAACTGGAGACCAAGCTAAATCGTCCTAGAAGTAATCTTGAGGTTACGGCTGTATCGGATATACAAAACATATCCCCCCTGCTATCGAATTTGGGAAAATTTGATAACACCAGCCGCCATATGGCTCCTAGACCGTTTGTCGACCAATTGAGAGTAGTGCAGGATCTTTCTCCTAACAACTGGAATGTGTGGCGATTTAAACTTTCCGCATTATTAATGGGGGAGCCGCTACTGTTTCTGCACAGTCGAGCATCTGAGTTCAAAACTCTAGAAGAGTTCATATCTGCATTTTTGGAACAATACTGGAGCGTGAGTAAGCAACAAGGCTTATTATCTGAGATAATCTCTAGTACGTTCAACAGTAAAAGTGGTCAAACTTGTACTTCGTTTGTAGCCAACATGAGATTTCTAAATTCTCAATTGGATCAGCCTATTCCAGAATTAACACTGGCCAATATTGCCGTGAAAAAACTGCCTTACCAAGTACAGATGGCACTTGCTACCGCGCCTATTAAGAATTTCCGAGATTTGGAAAACAATCTTCATTGCATTCAGGCGGTAACCAGTAATAATAGTTCGCGCAACGTTGAACGAAACGATCAGGCAACAATCAGACAAAACCCACCGCCAAGAAGTGGAAATGATGAAAATGAGGTGAACTTGAATGAGCGTGAAGGTGACACTGATAGAGAAGAACCACCACCGAATAATAATTTCCGAAATGGAAATGGGTTCAGAAGGAACAAATTTCAAAATTACAGGGGTGGAAATAATCGATTTCGAAATCAGGAATCACATTAGGAATCAGGAATCACAAATCAGGATGAGAAGGATGAGAAGGAGGAGAAGGAGGAGAAGGAGGAGAAGGAGGAGAAGGAGGAGAAGAAGGAGAAGGAGAAGAAGGAGAAGAAGGAGGGGAAGGAGGGGAAGGAGGAGAAGGAGGAGAAGGAGAAGAAGGAGAAGAAGGAGGAGAAGAAGGAGAAGAAGGAGAAGGAGTAGAAGGACGAGAAGGAGGAGAAGGAGGAGAAGGAGGAGAAGGAGGAGAAGGAGGAGAAGGAGGAGAAGGAGGAGAAGGTGGAGAAGGTGGAGAAGGAGGAGAAGGTGGAAAAGAAGAAGACGAATGAGAAGGAGGAAAAGAAGAAGACGAATAAGAAAAAGAAGAGGAAGAGGTGGGAGAAGAAGAAGAAGAAGAAGAAGGAGAAGGAGGGAAAGAAGGAAAAAATTAAAGACGGAGAAGAAGGAGAAGAAGGAGAAAAAGGAGAAGAAGGAGAAAAAGGAGAAGAAGGAGAAGAAGTAGAAGGAGAAGAAGGAGACGAAGGAGGAGAAGGAGGAGAAGGAGGAGAAGGAGGAGAATGAGTAGAAGGAGGAGAAGAAAAAAAAGAGAATGATGATGATGATGATGATGATGATAATAATAATAGTTGTCGTAATAGTAATAGTTATAGTAATACTAGTACTAATAATTATAATAGTAATAGTTATAATAATAATAATAATAGCCTAATAATAATTGTATTAAGAAGAAGAATTTTATATGAAAAATAACAATTTTTCTCTTCCTTCAATCATCGTCTTACTGAGTAAATCTTCAAAATATGTACAGGTATAATTAATAATTATCCACAAGAACAGAATATATATATATATATATATATATATATATATATATATATCGTTTGAATAGAGCCTCGTTTTTTGTGATGATCAAAATCAAACTCTTTTATTCAACGATTAAAAAAAATTCAAATTCCGCGCCAAGCACTCCCTTTTCGTTGTTATAATGCGCGAGGTTTTTGGCTCCCCAACACTTGACGCATCACAGTTCTACGCGCTCTATGATTTCTTCGCCGTCAGTGAGCCGTGCAATCCCATCAGCCCCCACTTCAACCAAGTATCAGTTTTGACGAGTGCTAACATGTCGATCGTTGACTACGGTTTCTTTTTACGCGATAATTATGTTCCGTTCGTATTATTTATCGGTATATTTGTGTTAAATCGTACGCGTTTTGAGTTTAACCAAAGAAAATGTGAATTCAGTAGGTTTAAGAGTGTTTATTAGTGTGTGTGATATGATGGATACGATACTGAACAAACGTGAACTGCAATGAGGTTATATGGATATCACAAACAGGTTAGTTACGATGTTTTTACGAGATTCTTAATTACAATGTTCACTATTATGAGTTATTTATCATTATCAATAGTTCATCATTATTATACGAGAATTGAGCTGGGTGGTCTGAAGAGGTCTGAATAATATATATATTAATAATGGGCATCAGATGTTAGATTAACCTAATTGGATAAAATTTCTTATGTTCTTCATATTTTACAAAATGCTTACTTACGATGCTTTTATCGATTATTATTGTCTGAGGTATTGAGGTAAATTGTCTGAATTGATCTTGTAGATGTTAAATGGTTGTATAAAAATGTTTCGGTGGAAGGATACGGAACTGCAACCCAAAAATATAGCAATTCAATTTCTGGTAGAAGAACAAATGTTATCAGGTTACAAGAATTGTAACCTGACAATCTAACTTTGACACTAACATGAACACTACCTTATAATTAATTAGTGATTCATGATGGTTATGCAATGTTTTTTCGATGATTGAAATTTTTAATTCACTTGGTATTGGGGTGCGTGACCATGACTCTTAAATACGAATAAATCCAATCGTGATCAAAATTGATTGATTTTTTATTATTTTGTTCATACTTGAGTAATTGAAGATAAACATATTACACAAAATTGGATCCTTATAGTTAGGAGACTTCGAGTGCTTGCACCTTGGAGAAACTTAAACTTATACATAATAGAGTCTTCATAGTTTGGGTGCTTGCACAATGGAGCGTCCCATACTAGATGATAACAAGAAACGCAAAATCATAATGTATGTAATAATGGCGTATAATGAATTCGAACATCGTGAATACCACCATTCCACAGCATGTGTTTGTTTTTGCGATGGTGATTATGCTCGAGTATTGTCTGCTCCACTGTGCAAGCACTTGATAGGTTTAATGAAATGATAGCCGCGAGCCGTAGCAGGTATCAATCAGATAGAGATAAGCTGCGTTCTCGTTGGTCCTGTTTGTAACGGTGACCGATTAAATTGACCAGCAAAAAAGACACTGTTCTCTGCTGTAAAATCACTTCCCGGTGGTTCGGAACCCACCTAAAACTGTAGGTCCAACTCATCAATCACCATCATCCAACTCATTACCCACGCACCGGTCCCAGACCTATGTGAGCTTCATCCTCAAAAAAAAAAAATAATAATGTAAGTTATGTAATCATGGTGTATGATAAGTTCGAACATCGTGAATACCACCATTCCACAGCATGTGTTTGTTTATGCGATGGTGATTATCCTCGAGTATTAAACGCTCCACTGTGGAAGCACTTGATAGGTTAATGAGATTTAGATATTTTCAAATATAGAAATAATATAATCAGTATTATTGCACTAGTATATTCTAGTACTTGATAAGTACAGTAATCAAGCAGATGAGGATTTAATAAAGCCCTCATTGAGTCAAGTTTGTGCCATAGTAGCAATCACCAAATTAGGCGGGTCAGTAGAATTTTAGTGTTGCTGATGAGATTGATGAATCAATGATTTTGAATTGCCCAAAGTAATTGGTTTCTTGTAGGCTCACCAATGTACAACATTAATTTGTTTTATATTAGCGACCACCAAATAAAGTGGGTGAGTAGAATTTTAGTTTTGCTGATCAGATTAACGGATCAATGATTTTGGTTTGCCCAAAATAATTTTTTTCTTGTCGGCTCACCAATAAACAACATTTGTTTCATATTAGCGACCACGAAATTAAGTGGGTGAGTAGAATTTCAGTATTACTGATCAGACAAAAATTGTTTTATACCAAAACAACATTTGAAACATGACCAAATGTTGATGTCAATTTTTCATGCCCAAAATAATTATGATTAGTTTGTTCTATGGTAGCGACCACGAGATTAGGCGGGTGAGTAGAGTTTTAGTGTTGCTAATCAGATGAATAATGGCACAATGATTTTGATTTCCAAAATTTCAAGCTAGTAGCCTATTTGTCGCTTTACCGGTTATACTAAGTTTGTTATGGGTAGCGATAGTTATCAGTTTGTTTACTAGGATATAAGGATTGTACTAGAGTATCAATCATCAAACTAAGCGGGTGAGTAGGATTTCATTGTTGTTGATGAGACGAATAACATAAAGACAAATAAAAAATAAATTTGTATCGATTCGCGAAAGAAAAAATTTTTATTTATAAGTCGGCTTACAAGTATTCAAAAATTGTTCCATAGCAGCGGCATCCAAATTCTGCGGGTGAGTAGAATGTCATTGTTGTTGATAAGACAAATGAGACATTGATTTTGGTATGCAACATTTTACGTCAAAAATACTTAGTTATAAGTTGATATTACTTACTGGATTAGATCAATATTCTGTTTTATTTGAAAATGTTTTGTGTCAATAAAGGAATTTTAATTTGAAGTTTGAATAAGTATGCTTGCTGTCAGTCACTAGAAAATGCTTGATTCTCAAGAGTCATATATGGAATTTTATGCATGATAAGGATTATCATCTATTTATAGCCTTATTATACAGAGCCACTACAGTCGCGGTCGCTTGTCACAAATTATTGCAGACTAATTACACCAGCCGGGTAAATTTGAATGAAAAATCAGCTGATGGCTTCAAAAACGTGTATGCCTTTGTGTACTTTGAAATTGTTGAGCTCGATCAGCTGATGTTACTCAACCTTGAATGCTCTCCCCCTTGACTTGAAACAGTGTAGTAATGAGAAGGTCTTTAAGAAAATAGCTATTTGTGTAACTAGAGTGCAAAATAGCGTTTTTCTGCATCGAGAGAAACAGTTTCTCGAGTGCAGAAACAATACTTTGCACTCGTATTACACATTAAATTTTTCCTACAGTAATGTATAAATTAATTTAAACAGAACAAAACAGGGCATACATAACCTGACAACTCCTCACATAACCTATTTTCGAATCACATCGATTTCAACAACATCTACAACAACTATTTCACAGCTGAAGCAGAGTAGCCAACCTATTTTTGAATGCAGAATAGGGAACCTGCGTATTACATGCTCACTATTTTGTGTTGTTAGGTTGCAAATTTGGAGTGCGGAAAAGTTCTTTCCCGCACTGGAATTTGCTTTCCCGCACTGGTGCAGGAATAGACTATTTTTCGTGCTACAGTTAGTGCGAAAATAGGCACTTTCTCGAATCACTGTAGGAAAAGTTAATTTCCCACCTTATTGCTAAATGCCCCTATAATGTAATGGAGTAGAACGCTGTATTTGTAGAACGCTAAATATATTTCAGGTGGATCAAAACAAATTTTTTTTTCAAGCTGTCTTTTTGTAATTAGAAGCCCACAAAAATCTATATGTTGTGGATATTGTAAATGGTTTCATTGTTATAACATATCTTGGAGATTGAATTAATTAGTGTAATTGGGGTTAGCCATGTTATAATAGGTTAACTGAACTATACATTATAATAATAGTAGTAAGTAAAGTTTTGTAACATTTTGACGTGCCACTGTTTGTGGAGCATAGCTCCTGATTTCAAATGTTTGTGACGAATACAAATTGAGGCACGTGACCGCGACTGATGTGGCTCTGTATAATAAGTCCCAAGTTCTCTTGTTATAATTTCAACTATTCAAGATTTTTTTATAGTGATGGTAAACAAACCAGAGCTGGTACCTACACCACAAGACTCAAGTGCTGGAATAATTAATTTTTTGAACGCCATTGAATAATATTTTTTAAAAATGTAGTCAATTATTATTGATAATAATTCACGTTCCATGAAATTAAATTGTATTTTGGTTCGGTATAATTTTAATAATGATGCTGACTTTCCCTGATCCATTAATTATTTTATAGTCTCTTATCTTCTAATTGTTTAATCACTTTAATGAACTATTTGATAATTCATTAATTGTATTTCATGGACTACTTTATCAACTCATACAGTACTACATTAATTAAATCTCGGTTATTTTTCCCATTAATCCCCTACTGATTATCATTACTCGTTATCAGTATAATCACTGTCTATCTATACATTTGGATAAAACAGCTTATTTATTCATTCTTTACTGGGTAATCATTATCTGCCCCTGTGATGAGAAAGCATTAAATACTCTTATTTATTTTCGAATTTGATAAGCTTTCATTGTAGCATTTCAATTAAATTCTAGTTTTTATTCTGGATTGATGGAATTATTTATTTATTTTCAAGTTCGATTCCTGTTTTTAGTTTGGTTTGATAGAATTATTTACTTTTTGTTGTGAATTAAACGACTTTCAGTCAGTTTTATATTGTGAAGGCCTTGAAGATGAGATTAAATACCTCGAAAACGTTCGGCCGAATGTGAGTACATTTATTATATTGTTACGGGTTCTATGTCTAAAATAACGCTGGCAGCACTTAAATTTATCACTCGCACTTTATTTACACAAATAATCACAACACTCACTGATCAGTAATGTCTTACAGAAAAATAGGCAATTTAAAACAGATAAATCGATATTGTTCAACTAATAAAAAGATTTCAATAAACTGTACAGTAGTCGCCACATAGCTGTGCCCGCCGGCAAAGGGCCAGGAGAGTACGACACTACCCGCGCTGAAAACATTTGACCATTTTCCAAAAAGTTCGAATATTGTTTTGGAACAAAGTTCTTTCTATTATGCTAACCGATGTGCATCATTTTTGTCCCTTGTTCTTTCAATGAGAATCTACTCATTACAAAGATATTTGGAATTTAATAAAAACCAGACTTCATTCAAAAAATGTGTTCACATTTCATTCCCAACATAGCTACTGTCGAATCATTCATTAGAAATCGATGAAACTTTGGTAATATAATAAAAACAGTTCGAGAACGCCATAACTATCGATTAAATCCCATTTCAATCAAAGATTTTCCGAGCGCAAGATAATTAATACAGAAAATTTACAAATCGAAATTTTCATGACATTGAAAAGTTATGTATTGAGAAACTTTTTTGTCTTCAATAATTTTCATATACATTGAGAGTATGAAATGTAGAGAATAAATTGAATTTAATTTCTGTGAAAGAATCATCTGACCAGACCTATCTGGTGAGATTTTGCAAAGATTCTAAATACGCGTATCTATGCTCCCTTTAGGCACTTCCAACAATACAACAAAGCAACTTGTCTTCGCCTTTGCAGCAGACTGACTGATCTAGTTTGTTCAATTCAGTGAATGAAGTTGAGACTCTAAGGTTGCAATATACATTTTTTTACAAATTCCACTTTTTTCAACTTGAATAACAATGAAGAGGAGAAACACTTGACCGAAAAGTAAACCCAAATCACAGCCCGAATGCAAGCAATCTGAACGCAGTGTCAAGTGCACTGACAGTAGCGTTCAATGTTCAGCAGCAGACAGCAGACGTATGTAGAAAGGCATTGATATCACCCCGCGAACCTTACTTCATATACAAGGTATTTCAAGGACACGCGGGCACAGCTATATGGCGCTTACTGTACAAAAATCAATCACTAAAAGTTAAAAGGCCGATCTAATATTACATAATAACTGTACAATAAACTGTCCAATAATATTCAAAGAGAAACTTCAAAAAAGAACAATCAACTTACGTAGCACTAGTCCGTAATACAATAAAGACTATTTAGTAGCTGACTGGTATGAATTGAATAGGAAAAAGAATTATCTCTATAGGCACAGAGAAAGAATTATCACTATATAGGCATGATATATAGATAGAACTGTCACAACTTATTTATCACGACGAATTTCAAACAAGACTGAACTGATTTACAAAAGTCCACCTCTATTATACTTTTTTATAATTGAGATATCTCTAGATTTCTCTACCAACTTCTACCGATTTCTAAAATAAACAATCAAGGAAACTCGAACTTTCCACAATATTCGATAAGACTCCATTAATTTCTAATCAAACAACTAGAACATTCCACAAATTACCAAGTAAACACCATAAAAGTGTCAAAAGCAGAGTAATTAATTGCTTGAAAGTAAACATTTACATAGCAGATAACACCGAGAACCACTGTTTCTTCTTTCTTTCTATTCTCTCCAATTTCATATTCGCTACAATATATTCACAATATAAAACTGACTGCAAGTCGTTAAATTCTCAACAAAAACTTAATATTAACAACACAGATCGTTATGGAACAAGAAATCCAAGAATTATTTATGTATTCAAGTTCGATTCTAGCTTTTATTCTGGTTTGATAGAGCTATTCAACATGTATTTTCAAGTTTAATTCAAATTTTTGTTCTGGTTTGATGAGATTGATAATATATTTTCTATTCTCATTTGAATTCAACTTAACATTCTCAGCGATAATCACTAGAAATTTAGTGAGATTCACATTCCTATTAACCCGGGAATCCCGTGGCGGGGCACGGGTGCAATGCCGAAGTAATTTATATTCGAGAAGGTTGTACACCCACCTTCGATGTATGCATTATGAGTTCCACTAGCTCACTGTCAACACATATTTTGGAGTACCGAGCATTCCTCGACCATTTCGCTATGGTAGGAATCCATGCGGTCGACGGGACCTTGTTTCCTCTCCTGTGGCACCCGAAATCCCCCCCACCCGGGGTTCCCTAAAATTCCCACCCTTCTAGCTGTTTCGTGACCAACCGTTGTCCACTGGCTTGCTGACTACGTGTCTCGAATACTCGGGCCTTTCGGGAAAATTCATTTATACCCTTATATCAAAGTGACAAAGTTTGTCAGGCTTGTATATTCAGGCCGTGATCGTAGCTGTGGGGCCGTTCTAAGCAAAGCAACTACAAAACGAGGTACTGGAGGTGACGGGTGATGGTTGTGAGGACTTTACGCCAAAGAAGAACAAAACGAGGTACCGGGTGATGGTTGTGAGGCGATTCTAAGCAGCACAACGACAAAACTGGGTACCGATGATGGTTGTGGGGACTTTAGATGGAATTTTTCAGTAGAAAGGGGGTTGTCAGACGCAATTCACGCCGAACGGACGTCTGAACTTGTAATTCGTGAACAATTTCGTGTTTTCGTGAACAATATTCCGGGTTGAGCTCGAAATGAGGTGTTGGTGTTCTCACATGGTCGATGAACAATAAAACTGATTAACGTCTGTCAAACTTGTGCGCTTGTTTGGTGAAATTTTGTAGACGTTATGGGGAACTCAGTTAATATTCTGTAGCGTGCGATTGGATAATCTAGGTTCAAAGCACGTTGTGGGGAACTCTGTGTTCGATAGCACGTTGCGGGGGAACTCTGTTATTAAAACGTTCCGGAGGATATTGTGGGGTACTCTGTTAATATTTGGTGGAGTTTGAAGGGAACTAACTTGTGGGGTGCTGGTCATGCTTAATAATGTATAAAAGCGTTATCAGGGTGTTAAGGAAAGG
The DNA here is from genome assembly GCA_948455865.1 of Conomelus anceps. Classification (NCBI taxonomy): domain Eukaryota; kingdom Metazoa; phylum Arthropoda; class Insecta; order Hemiptera; family Delphacidae; genus Conomelus; species Conomelus anceps. The sequence goes on along the minus strand of OX418216.1, from coordinate 9,030,032 downwards.
TTGAGTTGATGATAATTTTGGTTAGGACATTGTTAGGATTGAAGTGATTAGTTTTGGGTGATTGTCGCAGCCTGTAGCTCTGATGTGTGATTGAAGTAATTAGCTCATTAACATGATTGACTGTTATTTATTGTGTAATACTACTTTGTTCTGAACTAGTATTAATTATAAGGCAGAGAGATAAGACAAGAACTCTTTTTTCAATTCTAAAGCCGCGTCTCCACCAACCGAACATGTCTGCCGAACATTGTTGGCGAATACAAAAAACGGGCAAACATTAAACATATGGGTTACCGAACATGTTCGTGAGTTCAATTGAAATGTTCGGTCTGTGAGCGAACAGTGACGACGAACAACAGGTTCCCGCCACTAACCCCACCACACCAATCATAATGTTCGAGAAGGCGTCCACACCAAACCAACTCCAAAAAATGTTCGGCGACATCAGCTGATTCCAGCGAAAACTGTTCGCCGAGCATCTTCGGTTGGTGGAGACGCGGCTTGAAAGATATAATGCCTGTCATAAACAACGAAACTGAGAAATTTCGTGGACTTTGAACTAACCTATGCATAAAAAATTGTGATAATACTAGTTTATGCAACGATTGTATTATGACTGCCTCTAGACTATACATGAGATGAAGATGAAATTGGGACAGAAGCGAAGCGAGTAAGCTTCATCTCACTACTGACTTGAAGACTTTATAGGATCGTAGACTACACTATTCCATCTGGTAGTGCCACATTTTTAATTAATATTATTATTATTATTATTATTAGTAATATATGAGAATAATTTATTATAGTATATTAATGAAGAAAGATTTCTGTATTGTTTCGAAAATGGAATATAAAAAATAAAATATCTTTATAGCTTCATAGTTATCCTACGACTCCAATAATTTTAATCTAATTCCTTTTATTAATAAATTGGATAAACATTCAACAATGATAACATTAGATTCTCAATAAATTGTTGGAGATCGGCTGTGTGTATGAAATCAAATTTAAACTCAGTTTGACTCCCAATTATTCAAATCAGATGATGTGACTATTGCATATTGTATATATTGATACTGGATTGATGGAATCCTAATCTCTGATTGAGCTCTGGTTATTTCAGACCTTGTATCGTAATGTGACAGCAGTGTTATAATAGCTTTGACATGCAACGGGTTTGATCAGACATGTATAAGATCTACTATTATGACATTTTTTATTGCGGATGATGCCTACATGAGTCCGGAGACTTGTGCGTGGGTAATGAGGTGAATGATGAGAAACATTCATGGCTGAATGAGATTCGAACCCAAAGCTGTAGGAAACGAAGCCAGCAGGAACCTCATCTTAACATAGACAAGCGCTTCAACCAACTACGCTACCAGAGCCACATTACTCTCTAGCTTTCCATGACTACTTTCGTAATAACTAATTTTATTCATAATGTAGTTAGTAGTTGTGGATAGAACATAATAAAGCCAGAAACTTTTCGCTGGGCTCTGAACCACTCTTTGAATAAAAAAAATGCCAATAAAAAATCATACCAGACAATGTGTGTTGCAGATAATCGACTCTCCACAAAATCATTTGTTTAAAACTCCTTTCTTTCTTATGAGAAAAACACTACTACAAGATTCTTATCCAACACTACAAATTGAACTGATAAAACGAAATTCAAATGAACTTCTGCAAAGATGAGTCAGATGGGAAAGCAATGAGCTATTGATTCAATTAAAAAGGAACAGACTATCTGCTATTGTGTGTGTGTGTGTGTATACATATAGCTGGGATTGCTTTTCAATTCCAGATGCAGGTTTTGTTAGAGAAAAAGGGAAAAATAGGATTGGATGCGTGAATGCGATTTCCTAGAGGTGAGTGGTGGGGGGGGGGGGGGCGCGTAGATTGAAGTTGTAGGGGGGGGGGGAGGGGGGTTAGAAAAATCGTCCAACAAAAGAATAACTGTTTGGAGAACCCAAAACAGGAGCAGAAATGCCTGAATGGAAGCCGGTCTGATGGGATAAACGAGGTACGGTTCCGAAAAAGGCTGACTTGATTCATTGATAAATAGGTGTGTGTAGGTGTGGGGCTGTATATATAAATATATATGGATATTCTGTTTGGGATATAAAGGTCTGTTTGAATATATGGGTCTGTATCTGTGTAGGTGAAGTTTTTCAGTTGATGTGTGAGATGGATTGATTGGGTTTGATTGTAAGAGAATAGAAAACGTTCAAAAATTCAAATTTTGTCCGGAATTCCCCAAATTGATAACTAATTTAAATTATTTCAACGTGAAAATGAAAACTTATTGTATTGGTGAGATTTTTCAGTTGTGTGAGATAGATTGATTGGGTTTGATTGTAAGAGAATAATTATAATAAGGTTACAAATTTTATTTTTTGTAGAATTCCCTAAATTAAGGTTACAAAATTTAAATGTTTTCTGGAATTCCCCAAATTAAGGTTACAAAATTTAATTTTAAGGTTAAATTTACCAAATTAAGGAATTTTTTTCTGGAATTCCCCAAATTAAGGTTACAAAATTTAAATGTTTTCTGGAATTCCCCAAATTAAGGTTACAAAATTTAAATGTTTTCTGGAATTCCCCAAATTAAGGTTACAAAATTGATTGTAAGAGAATAATTATAATAAGGTTACAAATTTTATTTTTTGTAGAATTCCCTAAATTAAGGTTACAAAATTTAAATGTTTTCTGGAATTCCCCAAATTAAGGTTACAAAATTTAATTTTTTTCTGGAATTCCCCAAATTAAGGTTACAAAATTTAAATGTTTTCTGGAATTCCCCAAATTAAGGTTACAAAATTTAATTTTGTTCTAGAATTCGCCAAATTGAGGTTACAAAATTTAAATGTTTTCTGGAATTCCCCAAATTAATAACTATTTCCATGATTTTGAAGTGAAAACTGTAGTTGGTATGCCTAAATTTGAATATAATGTTGTAAACGTGACGTTTTTCAGTTGATGTGTGGGATAGATTGACTGGGTTCGATTGTGAGAGAATAGATAAGTTTAAAAACTCCAATTTTGAATTCAATTCCAGCCTTATTGTGTATTTTTCTTCTTTGCTGCTTTCTAGATGTTCACAGTTTTTGGTTATTGAATTGACTCTTATTGACGCTTGTTACTCCTCCCACCAGGGGGCGTGGCTTGTTATGGCCTTCAGACAATCACAACCTTCAATGAAGGTCAGCGTCTTTCTTGCTTAGTCAATAGTATCATTCCAAGTTTAGTATATATTCAGTTTTGGTTTGTTTGAGATTGATAATGGTACAACAACCGAAGCTAGTTTCTCAATATTTTTAATAAATGTGGTTATGACAATATTGTAAACGTGACGTTTTTCACTTGATGTGTGGGATTGATTCGGTTCAATTGTGAGAGAATAGACAAGTTTAAAAACTCCAATTTTGTCTGGTATTCTTCAAATTACAATTTGATATTTACTGGTATTATTCTTCAATAACAATTTTCCATGATTTTAACATTGAAATTGTAGTATGCCTAAATTGAAATATGATATCTAATTGTATAGGTGATATTTTTCAGTGGATATGTGAGATAAATTGATTGTTTTCGCTTGTAAGAGAATAGAAAAAGTTCACAAACTGTTTTGTCCAGAATTCCCAGAATTTATCATTATTCTCCATGATTTCAATGTGGGAAATTATTGTGTCTGAAGTAGCTGATTGAATTATCTATAGAAAAGTCTCTTTTGTTTATGAGTGATAACGATTGAATATAGTAGAAGAGAAGGGCTTGTAGGAATTTTAAATGTGACTAGAATTTTACAAATATGAATTCACTCTAGATGACATAAACCTGATTATTGTAGTTGATGAGCTTAAATTACAATCGAAATGTTTAGGCTGGGTTTGATGTATCAGAAAGATTGATTGTCATTGAATGTAACTTGTAAGAGAATAGAAAGAATTTAAAAAATTTTATTTTCCTCTAGAATTTCCAAGATGAAGGCCTATTTCCCATTATTTCGAAGTGGAAAATTGTAACTTCCCAGTTGAGACAAAATTAGAATAGATTATAATAAAATCATCTATCATTTGGATACTAAACATCTATAATGTCCTCTTCTTTTTCTTCTTAACCTCCCTCATCATCTTCTCCTTTTTATTAGGCTATTCTTCTTCTTCTTTTCCTCCTTTTCCATCTTCTTCTAATGCTCCATCTTCTTCTATTCTTCTTCCTGCTTTTTCTTTTTCTTCTTCATGGTATTATTTTTCTTATTCTTCTCCATATTCTTGTTCTCCTTCTCCTTCTCTTCCTTAACCTCCACCTCCTCCATCTTCTTCTTCTTTAACTCCTTCATCATCTTCTCCTTTTCCTTTTTATTATTCTCATTTTTTTATTCTTCTCCTCATCTCCCTCTTTTTCCATCACCTTTTTATGGTCTATCTCTTTCTTTTTCTTCTCCTACTAAGCCTCCTCCAACCCCTCCTCATCCTACTTCTCCTCCCCCTCCCCAACCCCAACAAATTCCTCCTCCTCCTCCACTCTTCCTCCTTCATCTCCTTGTTCTCCTCTCATCTTCTTCTTCTACTCCTTCATCTTCTTCTCCTTTTTATTATTCTTCTTCTTCCTCTCCTTACTCTTTACTCAAATACTTTGTGTTGTTAATAATATGCTTTTCAATAATTCACAATTATATTTTGTAAATTTACGTAAATAAATTAATTTTATCTTATCTTACTCTTTTTCCATCTCCTTTTCATACTTCATCTTCTTCTTATTCTTCTTTTAGCCTTTTCTTCTTCTTTTAATAATGATTTTTCTAATTCCATTTCATTTTCTCTTCCTGCTTCTTTTTTCTTCTTTATTTTTCTTCTCCTTACTTATTTGTCTCTCAGCTTTTCCTTTTTCTTCCCAATCTCTTTCTCATCTTCCTTCCTCTTCTTCTTCTCCTTTTTCTTCTCTTTCGTCTTTTCCTTCTGCGTCTTCTTCTTCCTCTTTTTTTCTTCTAATAATGATTTTTTATTTCATTTTCTCTTCCTGCTACTTCTTCATGCTTCTTTTTCTTCTTTATTTTTCTTCTTCTTACTTATTTGTCTCTCAGCTTTTCCTTTTTCTTCCCAATCTCTTTTTCATCTTCCTTCCTCTTCTCCTTCTCCTTTTTCTTCTCTTTCATCTTTTCCTTCTATGTCTTCTTCTCCCCCTTCTTCCCACCAACACTTATACAAAACGGCGTGATCCAGTCATTTATTTAAATAAAATCAATCATTCTGTGATCATTATAGTCCTTATTTTTTTTTTTTTTTTTTGAGGATGAAGCCCACATTAACTTCTTAATAATTATTATGCGAATTCCTCCTATCAAAAATAATCATCATCACCAACAATTTCTTCAAGAATTTGGACTATTTGTGTCCTAGCAGAAAAAGGTCACAAGTAGCTAGAGAAGGACAAAAGGAAACTTCTAATCCTGAACAGTGCAGCAGCAAGGAAGGATGTGAATCCTGGGAAAAGGATACAGTGTTTCGTGACAAAGGACCTCGGTATCAGTCAGTGTCATCCAGAATCATCTTATGGCGCGTGAAGCGAGTACTAAGAAGCACTTTTACTCAACTCGCATCATTCTCGCTCATTTTCACTCTCTTTCGCTCACTCTGTGCCTCTTTTTCTGTCCTTTTCTCTCATTTTATTACACTCTATCCACTCACACATCAAGAGGCATCTTTCTCTTTCAACTACAGTAAGTTCTTCATAATATCTTTATATTTTGCCATCACCTGTACAGCAAGTCATCAACCTTTCTTTCTTTTTCTTCTTCTTCTTCTTCTTCTTCTTCTTCTTCTTCTTCTCCTTCTTCTTCTTCTTCTTCTTCTTCGCCTGATCTTCTTCTTCGCCTGATCTTCTATCTTCTTACTCATTCTTATTATTCTTCTCCTTACTACTCTTGTATATCCTTCTACTTTTCCTTCGGCTTCTTCGTTTTCTTCATTTTCTTCCTTCGCCTGATCTTCTTACTCATATTCTTATTATTACTCATATTCTTATTATTACTCTTCCCCTTACTATTCTTTGTATATCCTTCTAGTTTTCCTTCGGCTTCTTCATTTTCTTCCTTTCCACCATTCATTTCTCTAATCCCTTTTCATTCCATGTTTCTCCTTGTCCTTACTTCTCCTCTTTCCTCTCCTCTTCTCCTTCCTTGTAGTCTGTTCCTCCGTGTCCTTTCTCTTTTTACTCCTTTTTTCCATTCTCATCTTCTACCTTTATTTTTTTTCCCCCAGTATCTTCCTCCACTTTATTCACGTCTTTTTCCTTCCATTTATATTCTTCCTCCTCATCTTTTGCTTCTTTTTCTTGATTTGCCTCCTTTTTTCGTCGTCTATTTCTTCTTTATACGTTTCTCCTTACACATCTTTCTCTCCCTCCTCTTTGTCTATAGCTTCTTATTTTTCTTCTCTATTATTCTTCTCCTTTTTCTTCTTCTTCTTCTTCTTCTTCTTCTTCTTCTTCATCTTCTCCTTCTTATCGCTCTGCTGTTCCGATTCTTATCCTTTCCCTTTTTTTATTTCTTTTCTCTTTTTTTATTTCCTTTCTCTTCCTTTCCTTCTTGCCCTTTTTTTCTTTATTATTTTTTCTTCGCCTCTCTCCCCTTCCTCACCCTCATCTCTCAGCAATTATTTCCTCCCATTCTTCTCTCCATCCCAAATGTTTCTTCTCTTACACCCTTTTCTTGCTCCTTATCTTCCCTTTTATTTATTCCTTCTTTTATTCATTCTCCTTTTTACATCAACGTCTAAACTTGTCAACTACATCGTTCTTCCCTTTCTCTGGCTCTTTCCTTATCTCTTCTCCCCTTCTCTTCCATTTGTTCATTCATTATATCATTCGTTCTCTCATTTTTTCTCTCCTCCTCCCTTGCATTCCCTCTCTCATTCTTTCTCTCCTCCTCCTTTACATTCCCTCTCTCTCACTTGCTCTATTTCTCTCTCTCTACCACACTCACCCACTTTTTCTTTTTCTACCCTTATCACACTCACCCACTCTTTCTCTTTGTACCTTTATCAAACTCTCACTCTTCACCTCTTTCAATCCTTCTATCTTTTTCTTTCCTTTCATCTACTCAACCCCGGTTATCCTACTATCTCACACATTTACACTCATCTGTCACTCTTTTGGAACGACTCTCTTCTTCAAATCTCTCTAGCACTCTGTTCTCATTAACCATCGCTCTCTCTCTCGCACACTCTCACACTCTTCTTCCTCCATCTCACTCTTTTGTCATTACCCACACTCTGCACCTGTTTCATCAACCTTCTCTGGTGTCCAACACTCATCTACGCTTTCCTTACATAACATGGCTGACATAATTCATCTTGCAACTCTCCTTGCAGCATCTCTACTAACACTGTATCATGCTCCATCTCCTCGCTCGTTATTACTGGTCCCTTCTAATTTATTAAATCACTTTTTTCTCTCCTTCTTCTTAACATATTTTTCTTCGTACATCACCGGAGCTAAAATCGTAAAAATAACTGGGGTTGAGTAGATTGAAAGAAAGAAAAAGATAGTTGGTTAGGTTATTTCTCACTCCATATGTTACTGTTATTTTGTTAATGTGTTAAAATGTTTAAATTTATTGTATTTTCTTAAATGTATATTGTCAGTTGTAATCTCTTTGGTGAGAAAAATATAAAGAATTGAATTGAAAAAAATACAGTTTATCAGATAGTGATTTTAAGGTTGTGCGCAGAGGGTTTTTTGTCATGATGTTTTTCTAAGTTTGTTGTATCGAATATTAGGGCTTTGAAATGTTATCTATTGCTGAGAGGAGAATTTTTAAAAAACATTATTCTGTTAAATATGGGGGTTCGAAGTGAAATTTATTGGTTTTTGGGGGGCAATTATTAATCGCACCCTGATCTAAGATTTTTAATAAATTTTCAATAACTAAAAGACACCTTGAGGAATAAAATTCCAATCTAACAAATAGCTTTTTCAAAATAATGTTTCAAAAAATAGAAATTTGTTACAGATTTAAATAAATATATTTTGAAAAAACTGTTTATCTACGAACATGTCATAATGTATACATTACAGTTTCACAATTGATGCCAAAACAGCTGTCTTTTCGAAATGCTTTTTGAAATCCGTTGCATAATGAGCTCATTATAGTACAGGTTCTACATTATAACACGGGTTCTGGACCAATCAGAAGCATTTTTGATGGAATCAATATCGTAATTAAATATTGTGAAACTATCAGCTGATTTGATCAAACTGCTAACCTAACAATCTACTATAACTTCTCGTATTTGAGATGAGAGGTTAGGTATCTCTGACAGTCACAGGTAAAATGAAATTGTTTTAATTAAATGTATACTAGTGGTCGTAGATAAAATAGTGTATGCAACGATTTAATTTGGCCATTAAAGCACTCGTGAGATATTTATAACACTCGCATTCGCTCGTGTTATAACTTACATCTAACTCGTGCTTTAATAAGGGTCAAAATAAAATCGTTGCATAAACCACTATTGTTGGATTGAAATAGAAAATATGTCATTTTATTCATTAAAGTGTTTATTAATTTCGAATTCCTTTAATTGCTATTACTTTATACTGAAGACTTCCGCAATGGCGGATATTGACAACAGCATTGAAAAGCTGATGGGAATTGATGAATGCTACTGTACAAAAATATCAGTCACCACCGGGAATCGAACCACGGACCTCTCAATTGCCGGTTGAGCGCCTTAACCACTAGACCATGGAGACCTTTCTGCACAGGAGCATTCATTTTCAACTTGGCCATATCGGCTCGTATCTCACAAGTTAGTTTGAAGTGACTGACAATTGAATAAACTGACAAATATACATAAACAAAATTCTGTTTATGTATATTTGTCAGTTCATTCAATTGTCAGTCACTTCAAACTAAGCATTAAAGTGTCTTTCAGCTACAGAAAATTTATCAAAAGTTTAAAATCACTCGTAAGTGAGATAAACTGCCCCCAAATACCGAAATTCTTCAACTTTGAACACCAATTTTTCAAAGAATAATTGAAGAAAAACGTTTTCCTCACAGCAATAGATAACATTTCGAAGTCCTAATAATATCAAATAGAAGAATTTTCAAAAAAAAAATAATGACTAAAAACCTTGTGCACAGTCTGAAAGATAAAGATTTTCACTTCTGAAATTCATGGAGAAATTTTTGATGCAATAGAACAAATTAATGGGTTTTGAGTAGGAATTGATACTGTCATACAATATCGAAATATGAGTTATGAATTTCACAGTTTGCACCCTTTTTTTGAAAAGTATAACTTATCTAAGTAAAACTTCAGAATTACTTTCTTTCTAGTGGCGGAGGTGACATTGTGGAAGATATTCATAATGAATAATAAGACTTGAAGTTGTCACAACCACCTCTATTGGAAACAGTGAGATACTAGTTTCGGTTGTTACACCATTATGAATCTCAAACAAACTAAATCTAAAGTACAGATTAGCTTTATATAATACTAAACACGGAATGAACTATTGGTTGAGGAAAACAGGCTGACCTTCATTTAATCATCAGCCAATAGTATCATTCCGTGTTTAGTACATTAAGCTACTCTCTGTACTTTAGTTTTAGTTTGATTGAAATTGATAATGGTGTAACAACCGAAACTAGTATCTCACAGTTTACAATAAAAATGTGGTTGTGATAACCACACCAGATTAGCCGGGTTTTTGTGTGCGGTCGGCGATCTTATTTTTGTTTTAATGTTGGCGATATGTGTGAGAGTTGAGCAATTATTAAGTATTATTTGTGATCCGAATATAGTTTATCATAAATTCAATTTGATTAATCAAAAGAATCCATACAAGTGCAGAGTTATTTAATTATTGGAGACGAAGTAGAAGGAAAGTCGGAAGAAAAAGTAATTTCCACGGTGGTTGATCCCTTTTTCCTAATCTTTCCTCAAAAACCTAACACCTCATACCACGAAAATCACTACTACAGCAGCAATTCGTCTCCTTTGGGGTAAGTTTTGCATTTTTTCATTTGGCATGCATTTTGTGCGGATTCTTCAAACTAGTAGTTTGAAATATATTTTGGCAAAATTCAATACAGTCCTCTCTCACGTACTAGAACATTTTTGGTCTTATTATGTTAGTCTTATTATTCAAGTATGATAAGGAGCAGTTCATTTATACCTACAAAGCATTAACACAAGTCTAACTTTAAATAGTGGAAATTATAGCGCTTATTTGAGTGTACTTTTCAACTGTGACACCTGATTTATTATCAGTCAACTGATAACTTGAAAACTCATCAATCACCATCATCCAACTCATTACCCACACACAAATCTCAGACCTATGTGGGCTTCATCCTAAAAAAATCTTTAATATCAAAGCTGCATGTGATTTTTCACTGTTCAGTGATAAGCAATGAATTCCACATTTCGATAAATTCTTTTATAGTATTCTAATCTCCAAGTTCAGCACTCCATTCGCGCATTATCATATTGGAAAGAGAGAAAAATAACAATTATTTTAAAATAAGAAAAATGATAGTATAATTTATTAAAAATGACAGCGAAGACGTTTTCAACCGCTTTTAAACTATTTATATTTTAAACTATGTTTTAAAAATAGCCGTAGTTTAAAATTTTGCTTCTACACAATTCATCTTAGCCTGATTGATTTCAACTTCCAGAATCAATATTTGTTTTCAAATTTTGAACAGTTCTACAAACAGATTTGAATAACGTTTTATCTAAACAAGTTAGTTTGAAGTGACTGACAATTGAATAAACTGACAAATATGCATAAATAGAATTTATTAATTTCGAATTCCTTTAATTGCTATTAGTTTATACTGAAGACTTCCGCGATGGCGGATATTGACAACAGTGTTGAATAGCTGATGGAAATCGATGAATGCTACTGTACAAAAGTCACCACCGGGAATCGAACAACGGACCTCCCAATTGTCGGTCGGGCGCCTTAACCACTAGACCATGGAGACCTTTCTGCACAGCAGCTTGGCGATATGGCCAAGTTAAAATGAATGCTGCTGTGCAGAAAGGTCTCCATGGTCTAGTGGTTAAGGCGCCCGACCGGCAATTGGGAGGTCCGTTGCTCGATTCCCGGTGGTGACTGATATTTTTGTACAGTAGCATTCATCGATTCCCATCAGCTTTTCAATGCTGTTGTCAATATCCGCCATTGCGGAAGTCTTCAGTATAAACTAATAGTAATTAAAGGAATTCGAAATTAATAAATTCTGATTTATCTAAAGTTTGATTGATTAGTTGAATTGAATTGAATTTATTCATCTCTGCATGTACAAAAATTATTTTGCAATCGTCATTACAAAATATAATATAACAATAAAATACAACAATAGATATCAATTTAAAAAAATACATAACAAACATATTACTACATTTCAATATTAAATCACAGCCTTTGTTCAATTGATACATTGATAGAGTACATCAAAATTATGAGTGTTCAAAGAACTCGCTTAAACTATAAAAGCTAACATCTAGCAGCCAGTCCTTTAATTTATTTTTAAAAATATGTATTTATGTAGTTGAGTCCGTGATGCAAGCCAACAAACTTAAACAAACAAATCAACGAACTTATTCTCTAATTAAAACTACATCATTGAGAACATTTTTACTCCAGGTTTTTCATTCTGTTGCTAAACTGTAAATCATGATATCTGAAGCAACAGATCCATTTCTATCAAATCCAACGTATTTTCCGTTGTTTTATTGTGTCTTCTATTGTGATTCCCATTGTGAACACCATCACCTCTTTTTTATTCACATCTCATGTATAAAAACAATTCATTGAATGCAATCTTTGCTGTGATAATTACAAGCCACTCTTTGAAGATGTTGACTTCCCACAAACGCTCGTGGAAATTTACTCAGGAAAGAGACGAACTTTTGATATGTTTTCTGGTAGCTTGAAACGTGTGAAAAGACAGTTAGATTGCTCAAGTTTTGTGGGCTGGAGTTCGATTATCATCTTATTAGCATATTTCAAAGGCAAACGAGGTCGTAAGGTTAAAGCGAGTAAAACTGAGTGACTTCCAAGTCCTAATGGTTTGAGGGACAGACGTTACGAGCCCTAAAAGGGTGAATCTAAGGGAATGTAGTTACTAGAAGGGGGGAAGGAGAAGAAGAGGGAGGAGAAGGAAGAGGAGAAAAGAGAGAAGAGGAAGAATAAAAGGAAGAGAAAGTGTTGTAAGAGAAGAATAGGGAGAAAAAGATAAAGAAGAAGGAGAAGAAGAGGAAGGAGAAAGAAAAGAAGAAAAATATAAAAGGCGGAATGATTATGAAATATTGGAGGAAGGAGAGAAGGAGAAAGAGGAGTATTAGCAGGAGAAGGAGGAGAAGGTGGAGAAGGAGGAGAGGGAGCAGAAGAAGAAGAAGGAGGAAAAGGAGGAAATTGAACAGTTTAAACTAATTAATGTAAAAATTATTTCAATATAAAGAAGGAAAAGCAGGAGAAGGAGTAGAAAGAGGAGGAGGCGAAGATAGTGAAGGAGTAGAAGGAGGAGAAGGTGGAGGAGAAGTAGAAGAAGAAAAAGAAGAAGAAGAAGAAGAAGAAGAAAAAGAGGAACAAAAAAAAGGGGAAAAAAGAGAAAAATGATAAACAGGGGTTGAGGGAAAAGAGGAAGAAGTGGAAGAAGCGACATAAGGGGAGGTAGAGGTAGAAGCAAGAGATGATGGCGAAGAAGAGAGAGAAGGGGAGGAGGAAGAAGAAGAAGAAGTAAAGGGGGATGGAGAAGAGGAAGAAGAGGAAGAAGTGAGGAGAAAAAGAAGAAAAATATAAAAGAGGAATAATTATGAGATGGTGGAGAAAGGAGAGAAGGAGGAAGGGGAGTATCGGCAGGAGAAGGAGGAGAAGGTGGAGAAGGAGGGGAGGGAGCAGAAGGAGAAGAAGGAGGAGAAGTAGAGGAGGAAGTAAAGGGAAATGGAGAAGAGGAAGAAGAGGAAGAAGTGAGAGGAGAAAAAGAAGAAAAATATAAAAGAGGAATGATTATGAGATGGTGGAGAAAAGGAGAGAAGGAGGAAGAGGAGAAAAGCAGGAGAGGGAGGAAAAGGTGGAGAAGGAGGGGAGGGAGCAGAAGGAGAAGAAGGAGGAAAAGGAGGAAAAGAAGGAAAAAGAGGAAATGGAGGAAAAGAAGGATAAGCAGGAGAAGGAGTAGAAAGAGGAGGAGGCGAAGATAGTGAAAGAGTAGAAGGAGGAGAAGGTGGAGGAGAAGGAGAAGAAGAAGAAGAAGGAGGAGGAGAAGCAGGATGAGAATGATGATGATGTTGTTGATGATAGTGATATAAGAGGAAGTGAGAAACGATAAATGAAGTAGTGTTAGTAGCAGTGGAAGAAAACCAAGGAGAAGAAAAATGAAGAGGAGGTGAAGAAAGGGAGGAGGAATAAAAGGTCCCTAGGAGGTAGACAAGACGGATGATAAAGAAGAGAAAAAGGAGAAGAAGAAGAAGAAACGAGGAGAAGAAAAAGAAGAAGAACAAGAAGAACGTGAAGACAAAGAAGAAGAAAACTTAGAAAATCCAATGACTATGCTCGATTTTGATGAACTTTACTATCAAAGGGCTTGAACAAAATTTCGATTAAGTTGGAATCTTCAATATAAAGACTTGAGAAGATTTACTGTGCTTTGATTTCATCAATTCCTTTACGGAAACTTGGAAGAAACTGTATTTTGTTTGCTTTTAGTTGTTTATTTGCATTTAAATGTCTTCTTCACTTTCGGAAATTCCCCTACAGTCTTTGTTCTCGCTATAATATAAGCTCTCATTACCGTTGCTTTTGATTATCGTTCACTGTTATTCGGTTACTTTAATTAATAATATTCAAAGTTGATTAGTTTACGTATTTTCTAATTTGTGAAGATGTTGAGCTCACTTTCAACTCCATAATATCATTGAAATCATCTCACATTCATTTATTTCACATTTATTTTGAATTATTCTGATTCGTACAAAATATGTAATGATTTTTAATTTTTTTTTTTTGTAAATTCTCCTGCAAATAGAAACTTATCAAAATATTCCAATTATAGAACCATAATTCAACACGATGCTTCTGAATTTTATCTTAGAACGATTGATGCAATATCAATTTATTCAATTTCTCAATCAATTTATTTAGTTTATACTGTTTTCATACAATTTGTTCAGATTATTTTCAGATTAATTTATTATTATTTTTACCTCGGACCACTCCCGTGTTTCGGAGGACACGTTAAGCTGTCGGTCCCGGCTGCCTTAAAAACAGTCGTTAAGTCACGTCAGAGGCCCTGAACTTATTCAGGTGCGACCTGATAACTCTGACACCAGACCTGAACCATTATTTTTATGTTTATTAAAAGAATCAACCCTGCGCAGGTCTCTCAGGGGTGGCGTTGAATTATTTTTCCATTATAGCTTGAATTATTCTGTCATGTGATTTGAAAATTTATTTCAAAGTAGCTACTATTTTAAAACGTATTTTTTCGTACTTTAACCGTAGACCTCATAATGTTTGCTATATCAAAATACAAATAAAAAGAGGATGTAAGGCGATAAAAGGCACAGTGTCGAAGGAAGAGAAGAGGAAAGAGAAAGAGAATGTGTATGGAAGGGAGCGGAAGAGAAAAAGAAGGAGAGAAGGGTTGAGAGGGACGTGTGAGAAAACACGGATTCATGAAGAGGGTAGCAATCCAAACAGCTTCCCCAAAAAAGTTTACACTTCCAGCTACCAACCTACTATGCCTCCCAAGCTTTATTCTCCATCTCTCTTGCACACTCTCCGTCACTTTTATCCAATCCATTACACACACTCTCTTACTTCAAATCGCTATGTCGATCCTTCTCTTCCTTCTTTTCTTTCTCCTTCTCATCCCCTTCGTCCTTCTCCTTCTACATCTACTTCACTTACTCTTTCTCCTCCTTCGCTACACCTCCTCATCTTCATCATCATCCTCCTTCCTCTGTCCACCCCCCCTCACTATCTAACAAATAAGCATCATCAACATCATCAGCACGGTGCAAATCTCGTCGCTCATTCCTATTCTAAGCTCGTTTTTGGAAACTTCTAGGATTTGCATTTGAGTAATGGCTTTTTTACAGTCGTCTGTCCTCTTCTGAACGTTTCACTCTCTCTTCTACTCCATCTTTGTCTCTTTTTCTCTCCCTCTTGCTCAATCACACTCCCTTTCTCTCCATCTTACTCTTTCTCACTCTAATAGTCTTCTCTTTCCCACTACTCTCAGATTACACAGAACTAAATTTCTTTCTACTTTAGTTTCACACATTCTCTACTCTACTATTTCCTCTTTCACCTTGTCTCTCTCTTTAACAATGTCCCACTCTTTCTCTCACTAACCCTCTTACACTCTCTCTCTCTCACTAAACCCTCTTGCACTCTCTCTCTCTCTCTCTCTCTCTCTCTCTCTCGCTCTCTGTTTCAGCCCATTCAGGAGCGGAGGATGCAGCTGCCCCGCAGCCAGTCAGTGCCTCAGTGGCTCATCCGAGGAGCTCTGTTGCGTGACGTCTTCCGACAACTTCTGCTGCCACCACGTACGGTACTTCGACTTCTACTTCGTTTCAGTTCCACATCTCATCTTGAGCTGCACAGTTGGTATTGCACAAAAACGGAGCCGACGTGATTTCCCGCGTCATTAATGGACTATCGAAGGGACTTTATTAGTTTAAATAGGTTAAGGTATGATTATTTTTGTAGTGTTTTGCCAGGATTAGCCATGCTTAGCTTGTGGGAGGGGCGATCGTTGACGTGCAGCCTAGTTGATGCCCGTCATTGATGATGCTGACGGTCCGGCCTCCAATAATTTTTCCAACACTCTAGATTCTGGTGCTTACTTAAATAGGAAACTAAAAACACATAAGAAATGTTTTAAAGCATGTCACTTGAATACTCAGTCACTTAATTGTCACATCGATGAACTAAGAACGATTTTTAGATTTAAAAACTTTGACATCATTGGTATATGTGAGACTTTTTTGAAGCCATCGATCTCAAGTTCCCAAGTAGAAATACCAGGATATAATCTATTTCGCAATGATAGATTGAATAGAGCATGTGGAGGAGTAGCTATTTACGTAAAAGAAGGTTTAAAAGCCAAAGTTCTCACTCATTCCAAACAGGAAAATTCATTCCGACCTGAATTTATTCTTTTAGAAATATCCCTATCAGGATCAGATAAACTATTAATAGGGGTATGTTATCGCCCTCCAAAAATAGGTTACTTCACTGACTTTGAAGATGCTCTTTTGACGTTTATGCCGAATTACAGCCATGTATTAATAATGGGTGACATGAATACTGACATGAATATGACAAATCCAAATTTTGATTATACTCAGTTAACAACAATATTTCAATGCCTGAACATGACTATATTACCACTTGATCCAACTCATCACACTGCTGAATCTGACACTTTTATAGATCTTATAATTGTTAGTGATCCAGATGAAGTCTTAGATAAAGGCCAAATCTCAGTACCAGCTATATCAGGACATGACTTAATTTACTGTGTTTTATCCTATAAAACTCCAAAGCCAGAACAAAAATATATAACCTACAGAGATTTTAAGCAAATGGATGAAGCAGCATTTTTTGTGGACGTAGTACAAGCCCCATGGAGTCAAATTGAAGGTCTATCTTCAGTTGATGAGATGGTAGAGACTCTTGAGACTATGATACTTGACATCTACGACAGACATGCACCAGTTGTAACAAGAAGGGTAAACAGGAAACAGCCTGTTCCTTGGTTGACTCCAGAAATTATTAAGTTGATGGCTCTCAGGGACTCTGCTCACAGACGAGCTAAGAAAAGGAATGACTTGAATAGCCTCAATGAATACCGACATCTTCGGAATAAGGTCAAACAGCAGTTGACCAATTCTAAAATGAGATACCTGAACTCTTTACTGACTGACAACAAACAAAATACAGCTGAACTTTGGCAAGGGATTAAAAGACTAGGATTTGGTAAACAAAAATCACCCACACCTGTAGACCTACCATTAAATGACATAAATGAGTTTTTTGTTTCTCATTCTAGCTCTAATGTTGAGACTGTTGTTCAAAATCATCTAGACTCACTAAATGATCAAACTGTTAATGCACCTATCCCAGTCGACCAACAATTCACCTTTCAACAAATCTCTGATGCTGACACCCTTAAAGCTATCCATCATATCCAAACTAATGCTACAGGTTCTGACAAAATATCAATTCGAATGATAAAGAAAATTCTTTTTGCAGTATTGCCAATATTGACATTTATTTTCAATGCATCTCTTAATAGTGGTACCTTTCCTAAGAAGTGGAAGTATGCCCTAGTGCGTCCTTTAAACAAAATTCCATCACCAAGTAGAGTCCAAGACTATAGGCCAATCAGCATATTACCTGCTCTTTCTAAAGCACTTGAGAGAATAGTTCATTCACAAGTTACAAGCTTCATTGAAATTAATAACCTCCTCCATGATTTTCAATCCGGTTTCCGCAAGCACCATTCAACAGAAACTGCATTATTACAAGTTACTGATGATATAAGACTGGCAATGGACCAGAAGAAATGTACTGTCCTATGTCTTTTTGATTTTTCCAAAGCTTTTGACACAGTCAATCATGATATACTATTTGCTAAGCTTCACCTTCTGGGATTTAGTCAACAAGCAATCTTGTGGTTTTGTTCATACCTCAGTGATAGAGAACAATGCGTTGCAGTCGGGGAAATCAGGTCTGAATCAAGAAATGTTTTACAGGGAGTACCACAAGGTTCCATTCTAGGCCCACTTCTTTTTACTCTCTATGCAAATGACATCCCTTCCTCAATTCAGTCTTGCAAGTACCATACTTATGCTGATGATCTACAGATCTACCTTAGTTGCCCTGTTACTAAACTGACCGAGACTATAGGAATCATTAATGATGATGTTGCAAGAATAACTGATTGGACAAAGAGGAATGGTCTGAAACTCAATCCTAATAAGACTCAAGCAATCATAGTAGGATATTCACGACTCATCAATCAAATTGACTTCAACTCAGTTCCTAAAATACATGTTGATGGACAGTTAGTGCCTTACTATGACTCTGTAAAAAACTTAGGTATAACCATGACAAACACTCTTGACTGGACAGAACATGTTAGTGGAACTTGTAAAAAGGTATTTGCTGCTATGCATTCTTTGAAAAAGATGCAAGATTCTCTTCCTAGACATATCCGACTTTTGTTGGTGAGATCTCTCATCTTTCCATACTTTTCATATTGCAATGCTGTTATCAATGACATGACTGTTTCTCTAAGTGAAAGATTACAACGCAGCTTAAATTACTGTTTTCGCTTTGTTTACTCACTTCAAAGACATGAGCATATAACTCATTATTATATACAAAGCTCTACCCTCAAACTACCGGAACAAAGACTTATTCGGATATCAAAACTGGTAAATGACATATTGAAATATGGTAATCCGAAATATTTCAAAAATAATTTTAAATTTGTAGCAGATGGAAGAGCCAATAGTGTAACAACCACAAGAGGAGGTGGTAGAACTTTAAGAATTCCAAACCACCGTACAGCAATTTACAACAAATCATTTGTTGTAAGTGGTTGTCGAATATGGAATTCACTCCCAACTGCAATAAGGAATTTGGAGAGCCGGACAGGTTTTGCTTCTTCACTGAGGAAGCATTTTCTTGAGCGGATGTCTATGGTTGTTCAGCCCTAGAGTGATGGCGTGGGAAATTTTGGCAAAACCCTGTTAGTTATAAGTTTTTTTTTTCCTTTATTAGTTCATTTTATTTTATTATTATTCTATTTTATTTTATTTTTTTAATATTATTAAAATTTATTTAATTTCATAATGTGTAGACACTATCAGGTAGAATTTATAGGTTAAGTGTAAGAGAGGGACACCGTCCCTAACTTCGCCTTTTCATACAAATGTATCACCAAGCTTTTTTCCTTTTTTTTTCTTTATATCATATTAATATCATTTTCAGTAATAATTTCACGTTTGTATATAGTTAAAAGTTTATGTAATAAGTAACTGATAATGTTTTATGTAATAATACTTGGTGATGCCTATATATTGTATTTTATACTAGTAACTGTCCAACTATTATTTGCATGAATAAAGAAATCAATCAATCAATCAATCAATCTCTTTCTCTCTCTCTCACTCACTCATTATCTCTCTCTTTCTTTTCTCACTGGTTAAGTGTCAAGAATGGACGAATCTTTGTCCAAACTTCACCATTTCATGTAATTGCATCGCTTAGATTGTCATTACTTTAGTTAATATCATAGAAATGAGATCATTGTACATAATTCTTTGCACTACAATGAAAGTATTTTCTGAGTTCAGTACTGTATATGTCTATGTGATGTTGATAATTTTGTTTTTAACCATTTATATGCAAATTTGTAAATTTACATGAATTAAGAATTATATCTGTGATGCTTTCCATGACTAAATACTTAATGAACAATCTAGTATTAAAACTGACACTGTATTTCACTTTTAAATAATGTTTTACTCACATATATTTGAGATGCTTGAGGGATGCTTGAGGAATGCATTTCACTTCTGAAAAGAAGCTTCGTCAGCCTGCCGCCAGGGGTTATGCTTTGTTGAGGTTGGGATGAGCAGCCATTATGTAGTTAAAAATTGCGTTTGATTTGAATTGTATTTGGTCATTGAGTACGTTGGTTCTATCTTGTTTATGGTGTTTGAATATTTCATATTGCTCCAGTGTATTTAGTTTGTGGCTTTTTTGGAATGTGTGTAGAATTTCTAAGTCAGTTTGGATGTTATTGTGTGAGTGTCCAGTGTTGATTAAGTGATCTGCAAATGTTGAGTCAGTGGTGGAATGTAGTGCTTTGATGTGTTCTTTATATCTTGTGTTGAATGATCTGCCTGTTTGTCCTATGTAGTACTTGGGCCATGTGTTGCATTTGAGCTTATATATTCCTGGTTTGTTGAATTTGTGAATTGTGCTGTTTGTTAGGTGAGCTGGATTTTGTTGGATCTGGTGTTTTAGGTTGTTTGTTGTTCTGAATGCTGTGTTAAATCCGGATTTTTGAAAGATGTGAGCTATTTTGTGTGATTTTTTGTTGAAATATGTGAGTGTGATAAATCTGTTTTGGTTTGCAGGTTTTGGATTTTTACTTTTCATTTTATTCAGGATTTTGTCTACTAGAATGGTGTTGTATCCGTTTTGTTGTGCTAAATATTTGATTGTATTGATTTCTTCTTGGTGGTCAGCTTGTGATAGTGGAACATTTAGGAGTCTATGGATCATGGAGTTAAAAGCAGCAAGTTTGTGTTGATTTGGATGGTTGGATGAGTTGTGAATGAGTGTGTCTGTGAGAGTAGGTTTTCTATAGATTTTGAATTTGTGCATGTTATTTAGCTTTTTGATAGTTAGGTCTAAGAAGTTTAAGGTGTAGTCTATTTCATATTCTGCTGTGAATTGCAAGTTTTTATGGGTTTTGTTCAATTGTGTTAGGAGTTGTTCACACTGTCTTTGGTTTCCATTGTAGAGTACAATAATGTCATCAACGTAGCGGTGCCAGTAAATTATTTTGTTTGAGTGTTTGGTGTTTTTTAGTATTTTAGTGTTCTCTATGTGCTGTAAAAATATTTCTGCTAGGATGCTGGAGATTGGGGATCCCATTGGTAGTCCTTCTGGTTGGGTGTAATACTTGTTATTGTGGGTGAAGTAGTTTTGAGATGTGATGATTTTCAATGTCTCTATTAGTTCTTTTGTGTGTTCAGGTGGGTTGTTTTGTGCTTTGAGTATGTTCTCTATTATGGAAATGGTTTCAGTTACAGGAATGTTTGTATACAGGTTTTTTATGTCAAATGATGCTAGTGTGGAATTATGTGGGATGTGTGTATTTTTTATTTTGTTTATGAGGTCTGTGCTGTTCTTTATATGAGATGAATGATTGATATTGATGAGTTTTCGCAGTTGAGTATCTATCTGCTTGGCTAACTTGTATCCTGGTGCTTTTCTGTAATTTATGATGGGTCTGATTGGTATGCTTTGTTTGTGTATTTTCGGTAGGGCTTGAAGAGTTGGTGCAGAAGGGTGAATTTGCTTCATATATCGTTTATCTGTTTCATTGAAGAGGTGTTTTGTTTTATTTATAATGTTTTTTACTATGCTCTGGAATTTGGGTGTTGGGTCTCTTTGAATTTGTTGGATGTTGTTGTTTTGAATGAATTCATCTACTTTTCTGTTTAAATCATCAGTGTGGATTATGACTGTGCTATTGCCTTTGTCTGATTTGGTGTAAGTTAGGTTGTGTAGTTCTGCTTTTTGTTGTAGTGATTGAGCTGTATTGATTTCAGAGGTGTCTTCTCCTTCCATTTTCCTTTTCCTCCTTCTCCTCCTCCTCCTCCTCATCCTCCTCCTACTCCTCCTACTCCTCCTCCTCCTCCTCTTTCTTCTCGTTTACCTTCACCTTATCCCTTTCATTCTCCTCCTTCTTTTCCTTCTCATTTTCCTTTTCCATATACTTTTCTTTCTCCTTCTTCTCCTTCTTCACGTTTTTCTCCTTCTTCACCTTCTTCTCCTTCTGCTGCTCCTTCTCCTTGTCCCAGTCCTAGTCCTTTTCTTTTTCCTTCTCCTTCTTCTCCCTCTCCTCCCCCTTCTCGTTAACCTTCACCTTCTCGTTCTCGTTATCCTTCTCCTACTCCTTCTTCTTTTTCTCCTCTTATTTCCCTTTATTTCTCTCCTTCTTTTTCCCTTTATTTCTCTCCTTCTTTTTCCCTTTATTTCTCTCCTTCTTTTTCACCTGTTCCTCCTCCTTCGCCTCCAGCCACTCCAACACCTCCACCTCCTCCTCCTACTACCACTCCTCTCACTCCTACTCCTGCCCCTCCTCCATCTTCTTATTCTCTATATTCTTCTTCACGCCAACGACTCTCTCTTCTTCTGAAAGAGCAATAATGTAAATTCGATAAGAAAACAAATGTAGCCAATCAAGAAGAATGTGACTGACTGAATCAGCCAATGAACGTGGAGCGATTTGCAGCAGCACTCGATCAGAATTTTAAAGTTTGTTACAAAAATGGCGGATCTTGTTTGTAAGTCGAATCATTGATGTTACTTGTGAATCGCTTTTACCAAGCTCTAAAGGAATACTAAACATGAAAGATTTCTTCCTTTTTTTTCTCTTCTCATCATAATTAACTGTAGCAGATAGTTCACATGTTTTTAATCCTACCCCATAACAATTTGTAATTATTATTATTATTATATGTTTTTGTAACTTTAAATTCCTTGGCTCTATTATTTTCAAGAAGGTGTACTCACTCATTATTCGATTTCTTGTGATGAGACTTCATATACCTGTGAAATGAGAAAACAAATTGTAAGTTAATGAAGTTTTTTGTTTATATTACCTAATTAAAAATCTAATGTACTATGCACCATTCTCATTCATATTATATGTCAGATATAATAGCCACAAATGACATTGACTATTGGACATTATTGTTAGACCATATGACTTACAAGACGTATATCATTATTAGTACATTTTGAAATCAGGAAAAATGGAAATACAATGCATATAATACACATTCATGTATTATCAGATTGAATGGATTAATCATATTCAGTGATATTATTTTATAAAGGGAATATTGAATATAGGGATATAGATAAGCGGGGAGAAATGTGAGAGAGGATGGAAGATATGAAAAGAATGAGAGAAGTTTGTAGGTGAGGATCGAAAGGTGGTTGAGAAGTAGGTTGGATGAGGAGGAAGAGGTAGAGGTTTGAGGAGGGAGACGTTTGATGAGGAAGAGTGAGAGGCTAGAGGAGGAGGAGTAGGAGAGGGAACAAAGGGGGAAAAACTAGTAGAAGAAGATAGTGAGGAAAAGAAGAAAAAGAGGAAGGATTATTCTAGACTAGATTAGATTGGAATAGAATAGATTTGATTTGATTGGATAAGATTAGATTAGATTAAGAGGGAGGGAAAAGAATGAAAAAGAAAGAGGACAGAGGAAAAATGAGAAAGAGAAAGGTAGAAAGAGGTGAGAGGGATCCGAATAACAAGAAAGACAACAGAAAGCAGGGAGAAAAAGCAGAAAAGAAAAGCAGGGAGAAGAAAAAGGACAACAGATAAAGCCAGTGAGAAGGAAAAGGAGCAAGTAGAATAAGAAGGAGAAATAGTAAAGAAGATAGGGAAAGAGAGGAAGAAGAAGAGAGAAAAAGGAGAAGATCAAGAAGAAGATGAAATAGGGGCAGGAAGAAGGATAAGAAGAAGGAGAAGAAGGAAAAAAGAGGACGAAAATGGGAAAGTGGAAGGGAGCAGCAGAAAAAGGAGGAAAAGGATAAGAAGGGATGGAAAAAGAAGAAAAGGAAGCAAAAGGAGAAGAAGAAGATGGAGAAGAAAAACAAGAAGTAAAATAATAATAATAAGAAAAATAAGAAACAACAAAAAGATGAAGAAAAGGACAAAGTAGTAGTAGTAGTAGTAACAGT
Source organism: Conomelus anceps (assembly GCA_948455865.1). NCBI lineage: Eukaryota > Metazoa > Arthropoda > Insecta > Hemiptera > Delphacidae > Conomelus > Conomelus anceps. The sequence continues at coordinate 9,006,497 of OX418216.1, read as the reverse complement.
AGTAGTAGTACTAGTAGGAGTAATAGTAGCACTAAAGGAAGTAGTAGTAGTAGCAATAGAAGAAGAAGACGAAGAAGATAATTCAATATATAAACGTCTTATGCTGTCCTCTGTCGACAAAACTCTGTCGCTCTATGTGACGAAAGTGAACTAGTTTAAGAAGAAAGAGAAGAAAAAGGAGAGTAAAATAAGAAGAAGAGGAGAAAAAGGAGAAGAGAAGGAGTAGGAGGAGAAAAAGAAAGAGGAGGAGGAGGAGGAGTAGGAAGGTGGGGAAGAGGAGAATTATGAGTACAACGAGGAGGAGAAGGAGGTAGATGAGGAAGAGGAGGTGGAAGAGGAGGGTTATGAAAAGGAGAAGGAAAAGGAAAGAAAAGGAAGAAAAATAAATGAATAAAATTGAACATTAATAGCAAGAAGATGAAGAAGAAAAAAATGAAACAGGAACAAGAAGAAGAGAATGAAGCAGAAGAAGGAGAAGAAGAAATATAAAAAGGAATATGAAGAGTTAAAAAAGGTAGGTTTGTTGAAGGGAGAGTAAGCAACATGAGATTGCACTGTAGTATTTGGAATAAGAAATACAAAATCTGGAAAGGGGTTGAGACGATATTCTGTGATATTATACATTCCCTGACTTCAGGGGTTGTGACCGTCATATTGAATCTATTTCCAATCGCTGTGGCCTGATCTGGATCCATTTTAAATGGAAAAGGTTCCCCTATTCCATTGCAGTAAAATATATTCAACTATATGCATGCGTTTCACATGCAGCCTCATGCATGACTGCAATCTTAAACATGCATTCCAGATTGCAGTGAGTAATCTTTATGTATGTGATCATTATTTTCTAGGTTGTTGTGAGAGAAGAGCTTTTATGGTTGTGTTTGTGTTTCTAAGCTCAAGAATTTTTTTGCTCCAAAAAAAAAAACAGTTTTTTATAGTGAGAAGTCTCACATCATCAAGATTTATTCAAGTTTTTTTGCATTTTTCAAACTTTTTTGAGGGCTTAGTAGTATTATTGTGTCCAATGGATATGATTTTTTTTATAAATGGATATCATAGAACATCGATGATAAACGATAAAAAGTATCCAAGGACATGACGAATTGAATAATTGACCGAGCGAAGAGAGATCTATGTTGTGAGTCGATTTTTTGCATTTGTTTGTTAATCTGTTTGAAACGCATTTACGGCTGAACGCGTGAACCGATTTCTTTGAAATTTGACACGAATGTTCCTTATGATGATGTGCAGCGATTTATGTATAAGGCTATTTGAATTTTGTTGCATTTAAAATATAATTATAAGGAAAAAAAGGAAAGGCACCTTCTTCTATCGGAAGATATGATTTTCAAAATGAGCTTATCCATCATATTTATGCAATTAATTTAGAAATCAGATTCATTGATAGCCCTCGGGCCGTGAGATCTAGATATTCATCTGGTTGAGCCCTATTCATACACCTTTCATGAAGTTATTATTCAGATTTGTTGTCTGATTTATAATATTTCAATTGAGTATAACAACAAGTGATTACTGAGTAAATGATATACAAATTAAGTTAATATTTTTTATAAACTCATTGATCAGACATCTAAAATCCCATTTGAGCAATCAGCTGTCTCGCAAATTGAAAACACAGCCTTGTTGATGTGATACAGAGTGACATTTTGTGAAAAACGGACATGAAATAGACTACACAAATTCAATCAAGGATAAGGTCTGACGACTGTGTTCAATTTTGCGATAGTTTGATTTTGCGATTATCATTGAGTAGGCATTAGGTCTGAAAACTTTCAATTATTTAAACTCTTATAAGAATAAACAGCTGAAATTAATAAATGCCTTCTTAAATTTGGCTCTTAAATCTGAACAAAATTCATAATTATATATAACCTTTTTTTGGCCTATTGGACTGTGTTAGTGCTACGTTTTTAAAGTGAGCTCCTGAATTAATATTTTTTTTGGAAAGAATCAGTAATTGTATTCAGTAAAGTGGAATTTCAGATCAACTTGGACATAACCTAAAATTTGCATTTTTCATTCAAAAATTTGTAAAGAAAGCAGTAGCGGGATATGCCTGTTGTATCTTTATAGTTGATTGTGTTTCTTGTTTTGAATGAATAAATGGATGAATAAATGAATGAATAAATGAATGAATAAATGAATGAATAAATGAATGAATGAATGAATAAATTAATTAATGCATTAATGAATGGATAAATGAATGAATAAATGGATGATTAAATGAATGAATAAATAGATGAATAAATGAACGAATAAATAAATTAGGATCTCAGTAATGAACTCACATAGGATAGCGAGGATTGGTAAAAATTTCATCCATTATCACACTAAACACTCAATAATAATAGCAGAATGTTGTTTTATCAGCATGTAGTGAAAGATTAAGCGAACATATTCATCGTCAGAAAACCCCTTGTTAAAGTCTTCAATGATTCATCTTCAGATAAAATTCAAGTCGGAAACCACTTTACAAAGATTCATCTTTTGTACAAAACCACCAACGTCTCTTCTCAAACGTGACCCGTTCACTACCCTAGCATTACATCTTTCTACTACAACTCCTACACGGAAAAACGCATCTGAGAGCTTCTTGGAGTGTTTTGTAGCTTTCACGGGTGACAAGAAACCATTATTTTGATGCGGTGAGAGGGGGAGGGGGTTCGAGAGGGGGAGTCCCTGAAATTTCGAAATCCACAAGGATCACAACCAAAGTGAAGCCATGTTCAATACATGGATGACTGGTTTCTGTTTCAGAAATACAAGACACGTTCCAAAGCTGCAATCCTTTGTTCCGTGATCTGCTATTTGCCAAGACCACGGCTGAGAAATCTCCAGAAGATGCAATCTGTCTCTCTTTCCCTCTGACTCTCTCTTCACCCTCTTTCTCTCTCTTGTCGCTTACTCTCATTCCCTCTCACTAACTCTGACTCTCTCCCATTCACGCTCTCTTCCCCTTCCTCTTTTTTCTCCCCCTTCTCTTGTTTCTCATTCTTCTCTCTCTCTCAAACACTATCTCTCTTTCTTTTTCCCACTCCTCTCTCTCACTCTCTTTCTCTCCCTCTCTATCACTCTATCTCTCTCTCTCTGAGCCACAAAGCGGGGCTCTCGTATGATTGTCGATCGTGATGTATTGCCAGGTGTAGGATGACACATTTATTTGCCTGATAAATGTCCTGTTATCCTTCAGAATCCATCTTTGTCAAGAGATCTGCGACGAGAAGATCGACCAGCAGTGTTTGAAAATTCTGGAGGAAAACATGAGGTAAAGTGGAAAAGTGTTCTAGGGAATGGGGGAACAACTACTGTTCTAGGGCACCAGTTTCAATTTTGGTTGTAGGCTCCTGCGGGCATGCAATTATTTTTTTTATTTTTTTTTTTTGAGGATGAAGCCCACATAGGTCTGAGACCTGTGCGTGGGTAATGAGTTGGATGATTGTGATTTATGAGTTGGACCTACAGTTTTAGGTGGGTTCCGAACCACCGGGAAGTGATTTTACAGCAGAAAACAGTGTCTTTTTTACTGGCTAATCTAATCAGTCACCGTTACAAACAGGACCTACATTGCAACGTAACTCCCCTAAATTTACTGGTTTTTCTGTGTAATACCTTGGCGGAAGGTTAATGGACATTTTTTTTGTGAAGTAACTGTAACTGGTACTTTCTACCGTTATGCCTTGAAACTTTGGTAACACTGTCAATGTGCCTTTTTTGTAAATTTTGAAGAATAGGACGTTTTCAGAAACCAAAGCAGTCGATTGGTAAAGTTGGTAGAGAGGTTAGTATCCACGTGGTAACATTACCAATGCGCATTTTTTGTGAATTGTGAAGCGTACGAAGTGTTTAGAAACCAAAGTAATTGAATGAATGGACTATACCATGAATGAATAAATGGGGCAATTGAATGATCTAAACATTTTTTTCAAAAATCGATACATTTTTTTCAAAAATCGATGCATTTTTTTCAAAAATCGATGCATCATCAATATATTCGTGTGAACAGCGTACAATTAAACATTTTAAAACAAAAATAGGAATCGACCTCTATAATATCTAATACTAAAGTATAGAGTAGATTAATATTTCATACTAAACATGGAATGATACTATAGGCTAAGCGAAAAAGAGGCTGACCTTTATTGAAGGTTGTGATTGGCTGAAGGCCATAACAAGTCACGCCCCCTGGTGTCTAGCTACACAGGTAAGTATGTATACTATCTAGGACACTTCTAAGCTACTTCCTACGTTCAAGCCACCAATGCGCATCTTTTGTGAATTGTGAAGCGTACGAAGTGTTTAGAAACCAAAGTAATTGAATGAATCCAATATACTCGTATTCGTGTGAACAGCGTACAATTAAACATTTTAAAACAAAAATAAGAATCGACTTCTATAATATCTAATACTAAAGTATAGAGTAGATTAATATTTCATACTAAACATGGAATGATACTATAGGCTAAGCGATAAAGAAGCTGACCTTTATTGAAGGTTGTGATTGGCTGAAGGCCATAACAAGTCACGCCCCCTGGTGTCTAGCTGCACAGGTGAGTATGTATACCATCTAGGACACTTCTAAGCTACTTCCTACGTTCAAGCCATCATTCAAAAGAGACGTTTGGAAAGCAACATAATCGATTCCCATCAGCTTTTCAATGCTGTTGTCAATATCCGCCATTGCGGAAGTCTTCAGTATAAAGTAATAGCAATTAAAGGAATTCGAAATTAATAAATTCTGTTTATAATTAATTATTGTATGTGATGAATAAAACTTAATTCATCGTCTCAAGCTTCAATAAGGCAGCATACCAATATACGGGCATTTCTTCGAAAATTCTTTAGCTTTAATGAAACAGAAAATAATAAATTGTACTCCTTCGAAAAACTAACACTATCACTATCGAGTAGGCGTGAGCGTCTTCACCAACCGAACATGCTCGGCGGACAGTGTTCGCTGGAATTATCTGATGTCGCCGAACATTGTTTGATGTTGGTTTGGTGTGGACGCCTTCTCGAACATTATGATCGGTGTGGTGTGGTAGTGGAGGGAACCTGTTGTTGGTCGTCACTGTTCGCTCAAAGACCGAACATTTTAATTGCACTCACGAACATGTTCGATGACCCATTTGTTTAATGTTTGACCATTTTTTGTGTTCGCCAACAAAGTTCGGTAGACATGTTCGGTTGGTGGAGATGCGGTTTTAGAGTTTAAACAGCCTTAAACAACATTAAAAGAAGAATCTCACATCTTTTATGAGAGGTATAAATATGGTTTAACAACTTCGTCTTATTATTCATTTTGGATATCTTTCACATTATCATCTTTACCACTACAAAGAAAGATATAGTATCCCCTTTATTTTAGATTGGAAGATGCATTACCTAATATAGAAAAAAATATTTTTAGCCATTGATTGTTATACAATATCCTGCATATTTAATTTGAAAAAATCGTTGGAAAAATAATATTATGGAAAAGGTTTGTTTTCAAATATCAATTTTTTCTCCAATGTATCTGGAGTTCCATTAAAATAAAATAGTATATTTCGCACCTAGGGCCGAAAATATATGTTTGCCGGCTCGAGATCATGAAGAGAGCCTGCAAAACATTTTTGCCTGCATTGCGAACGCTATTTTTCGCCACACCACAAAAAACAAACAAAACAACAATGTTAAGTTGGCAATTTTGATAAGGTTATGAAAATATAATCGTATTCTATTGTTTGATATCAAAACTACAAAATAATACATATTAAGTTATAAAAAGTGATCATTTAATATTACATAACACTACTATGAAACAATAATTTATAAAGATAATTAATAATAAGACGAAATTGTCACAACCACATTTATTAAAACTTCGAGAAACTTGTTTCGGTTGTTACACCATTATCAATCTCAATCAAACTGAAAACTGAAGTAAAGAGAAGCCTTATATATACTGTACATGGAATGATACTATTGACTAAGGGGGAAAGAGGCTGACCTTAATCGGACGTTGTGATTGGTTGTCAAGTCACGCCCCCTGGTGGGAGGAGTAACAAGCAAAAATACGAGTCAAATCAATAACTAAACATTGTGAACATCAAGAAAGTAACAAAAAATTGTAATAGGGCTAGAATTAAATCAAATAAAAATTAAAATTTTTTAAAAAATTAGAAGCTCACTGAAATGCTATCAAGGTCAACTTAGAAATACACATAAGAACTACTTTTTAAAAATAGGCTGGAATTATAATGAAACCAAGTTAGTTGTATTGAATTGGTTAAAATAAATTTGGTCATTTAAATTAGTTATGGAATCGTTTTTTACCAACTTAGTTATCTCCAAAGCTTCTAAAATGTTTAATTGTCTGCCTTTGCCAATCCAATGCAGAAATTCAACATTTTCTTCAGCCTTGAACTTGTGTCCATTATTAATGAGATGTTCTGCAAAATTAGAATCTCCTTTTTGGGTTTTGCAATCCCTGATATGTTCATTTACCCTACATTTGAAACTTCTACCAGTCTGACCCACATAACAAGCATTACAATCACCGCAATTCAATTTATAAACCCCACTTTTATCCCAGATATCAATTTTGTCTTTACTACACCCAAATAAGCTCTTTAAAATTGGTTTGCTTTGAAAAGCTACATCAAAACCGTTCTTTTTGAGTTGTTTTCCTAATTTATCAGAAATAATTTTATCCTAATTTATTCAGTTTGATTGAGATTGATAATGGTGTAACAACCGAAACTAGTTTCTCGAAGTTTTAATAAATATGGTTGTGACAATTTCGTCTTATTATTCATTATGGATACCTTCCACAATATCACCTTCGCCATTACTAAGAAAAATAATTTATAAAATATATTATAAATATAATACTACGATATATATAGCTTATTACCGTAATATTATGTGATCATCTCTCTATGATTTGTGTGATCGGACACGATCAGCTGTCATTCAAGGTCATTTTCTTTTCCGCCCTAGGGCGGTAAACGTTTACAGACCTCGTCGGAAACCGAACACTTTCGGCTTCCATATGACGCATGAAAAACAGTTTATTACGTCCTAGTGTGGCGAACAAATTAATATTTTCTATTTTCTTGCATGTATTGGATTTGTATGTTTTGTATTTTATGAATATAAATAAATGATTGAATGATATATATATATATAAATAAATGAAATAAGACACTGTTCTCTGCTGTATAATCACTTCCCGGTGGTTCTGAACCCACGTATAACTGTAGGTCCAACTCATCGATCACCATCATCCAACTCATTACCCACGCACAGGTCTCAGACCTATGTGGGCTTCATCTTCAAAAAAAAAAAAATATTTCTGAACAGAATTAACGTTGTGGTGGAGCTGATCAATACAAGACTCATTACTTCAGTCTGGAACGAGGTCTGCTATATATTCTACCTTCTGCTTGACTAGTTCTTTCTTGTTTCAAGTCCTTCTCTTCTCCTCTTCTCCTCCTCTTCTCCTCCTCTTCTCCTCCTCTCACAAAGTTCTCCATCTGACAATCTCTGCAGACTCCCATTCCCAACTTCAACAACCTCCAACTTTCAGAGTTGGCAGTTGTAGTCTCGTCAGTGTCCCTGCTCACCGCCACTCTGCTAATCAATGACCTCCATCAACTTCTTATTTGTCTTCTTATTCTTCGTCTTCCTTCTTCATACTCTTCTCCTTCTCTTTCCATTGTTTTCTACTTTTGCAGACTCTATTCACCATATTCTTCACATGTTCATCCTTTTTATATCCTGTTTCCTGCCTCACAAACTACTTCTTTTTATTAATCCTATTCTATTTTTTCTTTTTCTTTTCTTCTTGTTACTCTTTTTGTCCTACCTATTTTATTTTTTTCTTCTTCTTACTCTTCCTCTTTTTCTTTTCTTCTTCTTACTCTTTTTCTTTTTCTTCTCTTCTTCTTACTCTCTTCCTCTTTTCTTTTCTTCTTCTTACTCTTTTTCTTTTCTTCTTCTTACTCTTTTTCTTTTCTTCTTCTTACTCTTTTTCTTTTCTTCTTCTTACTCTTTTTCTTTTCTTCTTCTTACTCTTTTTCTTTTCTTCCTCTTAATCTTTTTTCTTCTCTTTCCCTTACTCTTCTTTTCTTCTTTTTAGTCTTTCTATTCTCTCCTTCTAACTCTTTTTCTTTTCTTTTTCTTTTCTTCTTCTCATTCTTTTTTTCTTCTTCTTACTCTTTTTCCTCTCTTCTTTTCGTCTTTTTATTCTTTTCTTTTCTTACCCTTACTCTTCTTTTTACTGTTTATCTTTTCTTCTTCTTCTTCTTCTTACTCTTTTTCATTTCTTTTTCTTTTCTTCTACTTTTGCCATTTTCTTCTTCTTACTCTTCCTATTTTCTTCTTCTTACTCTTTTTTTCTTCTCTTACTCGTTTCCTTTTCTTCTTCCTACTGTTGTCCTTTTATTCTTTTTACTCTTTCTATTTTCTTCTTCTTTACTCTTCCTCTTTTCTTCTTCTTACTCTCCTTCTTTTCTTCTTCTTACTCTTTTTTTTCCTTCTTCTTACTCTTTTTCTTTCCCTCTTCTTACTCTTTTTCATTCCTTGTTTTTAATCATTCTCTTCTCTTCTTTTAACTCTTTCTCTTGTCTTCTTACACTATTCTCCTCCTTCGACTCCTTCTTCGTCTAGTCCTTGTTTTTACCATAAAAAACTTCTTCCTTCCTCTTCTACTTCTTCTTCTTCCTCATCTTTCTTTTTCCTTCTTCTTGTCCTTCTTCTCCTTTTTCATTATCTTTTACATCTTCTTAATAACCGCCTTACATCTACTGCTTTCTCTTCTGCAGTAAGCCCTTCCTTTTCACCTTTTTCTTCTTCATATTCTTCTTTTTCTTCTACTTCTTCACCTGTCTGCTTCTTATTTTTCTTACCTTTCTTCTTCTTCCTCTTCCTCTTCCTCTCCTTCCCCCACTCTATCTTTCTCTTTCTCTCCTCTTCTTCTTCTTCTTCTTCGTCATCTGCTTCTTCTTTTACGTATTTTTCTTCTTCTTCTTTCTACTTATTCTTCGTCGTCTGTTCCATCTTATACCTCTTTTTCTTCTTCTTCATCGTCATCTGCTCCTTCTTCTCCCTCTTTTTCTCTTTCTTCTTCTTCTTCTTCTTCCTCTTCCTTTTCTTCTTCCTTTTCTTCTTCCTCTTCCTCTTCTTCTGCTCCTTCTTCTCCCTCGTTTTCTCTTTCTTCTTCTTCTTCTTCTTCCTCTTCCTTTTCTTCTTCCTTTTCTTCTTCCTCTTCCTTTTCTTCTTCCTTTTCTTCTTCCTCTTCCTCTTCTTCTGCTCCTTCTTCTCCCTCGTTTTCTCTTTCTTCTTCTTCTTCTTCTTCCTCTTCCTTTTCTTCTTCCTTTTCTTCTTCCTCTTCCTCTTCTTCTGCTCCTTCTTCTACCTCTTCTTCTTCTTCGTCTTATCCTTCTACTTCTTCATCAACGTGTAATAATTAAACAAAAGTTCTGTTTTCTTCCAGTAGTCGAACAGGCACAAAGCAAGAGTAGAATCCACTTGGGAACCTGGGTTGAGATGGTGGAAAAGGAGAAGAAAGAGAAGAAGAAGTAGGAGGAGGAGGAGAAAAAGAAGGTGAAGTTTGTTGAGCAGGAGTAGGTAAATTAGTTAATGTGATAAGGTGCAACAGAGGAGACTGTAAGATGCAGTGACACAAACAACAAAACAAATGGCGGAGAGAGTGAGAGAGAGAGTAAGAAAGAACGAATGAGAGAGTTGGAGGGAGAGTAAGAAGGAACGAGTGAGAGAGTTAGAGGGAGAAAGAACAAGGTGGGAAGACGAATGGCGAACTGTTCTAAGATTAAAGAGCCTTGCTGTTTCAAATTATAATTAAACTGTCGTCTGGCCTTAGTGGAAATTCATTTCAGTGGAGCAGAAAGCAGGAGAAGAAGAAGATGAAGGAGTGGAAGAAGCGAAAGAGAAGAGGAGGAAGAGAAACGAGGAAGAAAAGGAAGGAAAAGTAGAAGGATGAGGGGTCGAAGGAGGATGAAAAGGATGAGAAGGAGTAGGCTGTGAATGAGAAAGAAGAAGAAGTGGTGGAGGAGGAGGAGGAGGAGGAAGAGGAGGTTGATGAGGAGGAGGAAAAGGAGAAAGTTGTGAAGGAGAAAGAAGAAGAAGTGGAGGAGGAGGAGGAGGAGGAGGAGGAGGAGGTGGTGGAGGAAAAGGGGGAGGAGGGGGAGGAGGAGGAGAATAAGGAGGAAAGAATAGAGCAGTTAATGAAGGAGAAGGAGAAGAGGAATGAAGAGAAGGAGGTGAAGGAGGAGAAGAAGGAAAGAGTAAAAGAGAAAAATAAGAAGAAGAAAAAGAAGGTGGATTGGACAGTAGAAGAAGAATTAGGAGGAGGAAGAGGAGGAGGAGAAAAAGGAGGAGAAGGAAAAGAATGAGGGGAAGGATAAGAAAGAGGAAGAGTAAGAGGATGACGTGAAGGAAAAAATAAAGAAAAGGAGGGGGAAAAGTTGAACGAAAAGGAGGAGGAGGAGGTTGATGAGGGGGAGGAGGAGAATAAGGAGGAACGATTAGAGAAGGTAATGAAGGAAAAGGAGAAGAAGAATGAGGAGGTGGAGTTAGAGGAGGAGGAGAAGTAGAAGAAGTAAAGAGAAAAAGAAGGAGAAGGAGAAAAAGAAGAAGAAAAGGGTGAATTAGACAGTAGAAGAAGAAGTAGGAGGAGGAAGAGGAGGAGCTGAAGGAGAAAAGAAGGAAAAGGAGGACAAAAAGTAGAACGTGAAAGAGGAGGAGGAGGAGAGGGAGGAGGAGGAGAGTGAGGAGGAGGAGGATGAAGAGGAGGAGGATGAAGAGGAAGAGGAGGAGAAAAAAAAGGAGAAAAGAAAGAATAAATGGGTAAAAAGAAAGAAAAAAGGAGAAGAAGAAGGAGGTGAAGGAGAGAGAAAAGAAGAAAGAGAAGAGGAGGAAGAGAAACACGGAGGAAAAGTTCAAGTAGATGAAGGAAAAGTAGATGGATGAGGAGGAGGAGGAGGAGGATAAGAAGGAGGAGGAGAAGGAAGAGAAAGAGTGTGATGTGGTGGAGGAGGTGGAGGAGGTAGAAGATAAGTAGAAAAAGGAGAGGAAGAAGGACATAATTCATTTTAGTGGAGCAGTGACTAATTCCTCTGTAAACTCAAGGCGATGTATTCAAACTTGTAGACCACTAATTAAAAAAGATTTTCTTGTTTTGAACGTCCACTAGCAAAAATAATAAACCTTGGCCAATCAATTTCTTTTGAAATTTACGAAGTTTGGAATTTTGGAAGTGGGTTTTCAAATAATTTTATTTATTAGGACAGGAAGATAATGTATTTCATTATAATCAATACGCTGAACGGACATGGAAAATCATAAGTACAGTATGTTGATTATAATTAATTTCTCTAGAGGGTGCGTTTTCGAGATTTTTAAAAAATTATTTCCGCCAGGGGCGGCAAGATAAAAATCAATGAAAGTGGAGGGTTGTAATGGGAATATTAATTAAAAAGAGGGTAAATGATAATGGAATATGCAGGTACGTGATAAATATAAATATTCAGTGATGGGAGATGAATGTTTAGATAAAGTGCAAAATTAAGATAGGTTGAGTTAAGTAGCTGATGAAGGGTAATTTGAATTAATTTAAGGTTTTTGGAAAATGATAGGATATACAGACTATTAATATTAATTGAACGAGCGAAGCGAGTTCTTCCTTTTGACTTGAGGCTCGAGGCGTTGTGTGTTTGTGGGTATGTTCCACGATAAATTCGAACGCCTTTATCAATCAACTTCAAATTTGAAACACAGATTCTTGGTATCTTTAGACAGGTCAAGTTCGTTGGCCAATAAAATTAACCGACTTCTTCATCCTTTTTGAAGCGAAATAAAAGGACAATAGAATTTCAGCCCTTTATTAATATATCTATATATTACTATAATATATATAAAATAGTTGTTTTCACCATATGGAATTCTCAATAGATTTCAATAGATTTCTCAATAGACTAAATTAACTTTTTTTTTAAACAGAGTAATAAACGTTTAAAAACCAAGTATTGTGCGATTTTGGATACATTTTACGCGGCCTTCTCCTGAAAAACGAGAGCATCGATCTGGATTAAAGTTATTTATCAGTATTGAAAACCTTTTTGACAATGTCTTTAGCTATAAAAATAAACTTTTTTTAAAAAGAATAATAAACGTTTAAAAACCAAGTATTGTACGATTTTGGATACATTTCTTCTACGTTTTATTAACACATAAGAACAAATCACGTAATTTATCAATCAGCTGTTCTCAAATATAATCTGAATGGTGGGCCCTTCGCGGCGTTATTTACGCTGTCTGCAGACTTGCTGTGTAGTCGGAGCATTGCAGTCTTTTAGGAAACATATGACTGGTGAATCAAAGCTCATCTTATGTTTCATCAATTATTTCTTTGTTGAAAAAAAACAACATTTTCAAATTTCAATTTATCAAAACAAAAATTAACATTTTAGGAAGGTGCGGTTTGTGCTAGGCTCTTGGGAATTCGCCAGGTAGCACTATTATTATCACATAAGAACAAATCACGTAATTTATCATGATATATCAATCAGCTGTTCTCAAATATTCTCTCTGATAGCTGTCGTTCATGATCGTTGCTATCAAAAAAGCCAAAACATATTATTTAGTCGTATTTCTAAACATAATCCGTACGAAGGACGGGTAGCTGCTAGAATGAATATACAGCTGTTTTTCATATAGTAAATATATCTACTCTATAGATACACTAATCCCATTGCCCTGATATATATGTATATGAGTACGGTACTTTTTTTGTGGAAAATAAATCTGTGTATCAGAGCAACGATAAACTTGAACTTCAAGTGATAGATGTCTTGTGAATTTTATCTAAATCAGTGTCTTCAAAACAGCCGTTTTTCGTTACCACCTTCCCCTAAGATAAACTTCCCAAATGAGTTAGTTGTTTGCAAGCGAGTTCTCCAGCCCGTCGGGCTCACTAGTTTTATAATTATTGAGTAAAGAAAATATGAAATTTCAGGAATGGGGTTCAAAATTGTGGAATGTTAAGATGGGAAATGATGAAGGGTAGATTGGTTGGATTTAGATTTTTTTTAAAGTTTTGAGAATTGGAAATGATGAGCATAAAATGAGATTTGATGATTATTCGGGTCCTCAAATACTCACTTACTTTGTATTGATTCATTTGATCTTTCCACATTCAAAATATCAAATTTATTTTAACCAATTCAATAAAACTAACTTGGTTTAGCCTAGCCTACATTTTAATAGGGGTACTTATTTGTTCTTCTCGGTTGACCTTGACTGCATTTCAGTGAGCTTCAATTTATTTATTTCAAATTTATTCAATTCCAGCCTACTTGTGTATTGTTCTTGTTTGTTCCTTTCAGTAGTTGACAGTTTTTTCGACTCTTATTTTTGCTTGCTGCTTTTCCCACCAGTGGGCCGAGAAAATAGAAAAGTACCGTTATTAAAGAGTAGGCCAGAATCAAGATGAAACCAAGTTAGTTGTATTGGATTTGTTAGAATGAATTTGATCATTCAAACTAGTTTTGGAATCGTGTTTTACCAATTGGAGAATGTTGAATTTCTGCATTTGATTGGACAATTTAAAAGCATTGGAGATAACTAGGTTGGTAAAAAACGATTCCAATACAAGTTAAAATAATCAAATTTATTTCAATCAATTCAATACAACTAACTTGGTTTCATCATAATTCTGGCCTACTCTTTAATAACGGTACTTTTCCATTTTCTTGGTAGACCTTGACTGCATTTGAGTGAGCTTTAACTTGTTCATTAATTAAAAAATAATAATTAAATAATTAGTAATTTATTTACCTCTAGCCTACTTGTGTATTGTTATTCTTTGCTGATTTTTATGTGTTCTTCACGGTTTTTTGGTTCTTGGTTTCGACTTATTTTTCCTGTCTGCTTTTCCCACTAGTGGGCGGGTCTTGTTTTGGCCTTCAGCCAATCACAAACGTTCAATGAAGGTCAGCGTATGAAAGCCACTTCCTCCCTCAGCCAATAGTATCGTTCCCTGTTTAGTAGAAGATACTCTGTACTTTTGTTTTAGATTTTGAGATTGGTAATGGTGTAACAACCGAGACTATCGTATCTACTATTTTTAATAAATGTGGTTGTGACAGCTTCATGTCTTATCATTCATTATGAATATCTTCAACAATATCACCTTCGCCACTACAAGGAAAGTATTTTTGAGCCATCAAAATTTGAAACTAACTCAGTTTGAAATTTAACTTGAGCTGTTGGAATGCAAAATTATTGTTCTTTCTCTAATACAGCTGCTATATCTTTTATAGGTTTACTTTCCAGCTATTCACATTCATAACTCATCAGAATTGAACTTCAATTTGATCTGTTGGGATTCAGAATTGTTCTCTAATAAAGCTTAAAATAACGTTCAAACCTAGTGAATTTTGAATCTGATTCAAACTTATTTAGCTTCAAAATTCATTAGGTTTGAACTTCAATTTGAGCTGTTGGAATGCAGGATTTGTCTCTAATACACCTCAAATTAAAAAGTTCAAACCTAATGAATTTTGAATCTGAATAGCTGGAAAATAAACCGATGAAAACCTTTCTAACTGTTTTGCATCTATTCATATTCAAAATTGACGAAGTCTGAACATCAATTTGAACTGCTGAGATCCAAAATTGTTTTAGCTCAATTACAATACTATTGTAGACAAAGCAAATTACAATACAAAAGCAAACAAAGCAGTTATTTACGCACTGGTTCTACGTAGATCGTTCCATTGTTTTCATGGTCAAACGTGGTTTGAAATCTGATCTTCATTCTCTTGTTTTACACATGTCTTTGTCGCTCTCTTATTCTTCAAGTCTGCAACTCTCTCACTCAATTGAATTTCTCAAGATTTCTGCAGACTTCCTGAACAATCGAGGTCGTGCTCTACTATATTCTGTCACCTCCCTTGGCATTCTTGAAGCATCGAGAGGCCGCCAGTTCATGGAATTATACAACTATAACAGCTATATAAAGAGGTCCACGTGAACAAGCTAGTTAGTCTTAAAGCTCGCGTGTCAGATTATGTTACAGATCTCGTGCCATTGGAATAAACAGTGCTCGATTCCAGTGTAAAGTGGAGAGACAAGTTTTTACTATTTGTGTAGCTTACTAATAGTTTAAAGACGTGTCAAGTGATATTATTTGGGACTGTCAAAGAACGAATTGGACTGCGTTTTGTATGTGATTAGTTGCTCTTTTTATCATTTCTTTCTTCGTTATTGCACAGTTTATTGGACTCTTGTTTATTTTATTATTGATCAGCCTGTAATCAATTATTCATTAATTCTTGTAAATAATTACTGAAAATAAGTATTAGCCTGTCATTTGTTGATCTCTTTTTTTTCTTTATTAATTGAACTTTCAATTAATGTGTGTGAATAGACTAATTTTTGTAAATAAAGTGCAAGTGTGAACTTTAGTTTTGCCAGCCTTATTTTAGCTATTAGAACCCGTAACAGTATTATATTATTCAGTATTATATTGCTTATTGCATATTATACAGCTTTCATTCCGGTTGAATACGGTTGTATCTGTTTATTTAGAAGAAATTCCCATTCAAAATTGATCCATTTTGAGCATTAATTTGAGCGGTAGGAATTCAAAATTCTTTATTTTCTATTACAGCTGCATAAATAATACTTTGTTGTATATGTTTATTCTTCATACTATATGCACATTGATTCATTTCGTACATCAATTTGAGCTGCTAGAATTCAAAACTGGTTCAGATACATAATATCTTCCAAACGGAGGAGGAGTCCATGTTTGCCAGATGTTACCAAGAAGACAAACAGATGTTTTGTAGTCTATCATTTGCCCGATTACTTATTCAAAGAATGTATCACTGAATTTATCATAAACAACTGGAGTAATACTGAACAGTTCAGCATATTTTCTCATAAGTTTCACATTGTCTGACTTGCTCTTACTTGTGAACTTGGTGGAGACTGCGTAATCGGAATTCAATAGGGATGGTAATTCTAGAGGAATGAAGCTCGCTCTCGTTCGCTCTCTGACTCTTTCTCTCTCACACTCTTTTCTTCTCGCGACCGCTCTCTCTCACTTACTCCCTCTTTCTAGCACACCTCTACTCACCCACACCATCTTATTCTTTCTCTCTAGGAATCATTCTCTCTCCCTCATACCCTCTTTATCACTCGTACTCTCTCGCTCAATCTCTCTCTTTCTCTCTCTCTCTCTCTCTCTGCGTGTCTCATGCTCTCTCTCTCGGTTTGTGTGTGTCTTGCTCACTCTCTCTATTCTCTATATCTCACTCTCTCTCTCTTTATATATTTGTTTCTTATACACTTTCTCTCACAATCTCTCTTTCTCCCTCTCTCATTCACTATCACTCTGTCTCTCTTACTCTCTTCCACTCACTCTCTTTCTCTCTCTCACTCTCTCTCTCTCTCCAGCTCTACATTACAGCATCAGCAGCTACTCCAAACTTTCAACATTGTTATATGGAAAACTTTGCCGAGCAAATTGTAGAAAACAAAGTTGCCTATTGGCTCCGTTTCCGATGACTTCCTTGATCCGAAAAAGGATCGGAATTTTGCTGACTTGCAGGAAAATCAGCAGAAATAGGGCGTGAAAATGTGCTCAAGCTGCTATTTGATGATTATTATGTTGATTGATGTGTAGATCAACCTTTCAAATTACTCTTTCTGGAGGTGATCCGTTTATGTTAATTTATTTAATACATACACAACTAATAGACAAGGTTGTTTTGTTGAGCTGTTCGTATTCAAATATACATTCTTCATTGTATTTAAATAAAAGAGTTTGAAAAGAAGAATATAAATATGTATGAATAAAATAGATAAATATTTGAGTAGGAATGATTGGACAACACGTCCGAGACTGAGGGCCGTATTTATGAAAGTAACTTGAAGCGTTCTTATCTAAGTACGATTTGGAAAGGCTCTTTTACATTGAACATGGTTACAAACTGACCTAACCTCAAAACTTAATTTCAAACATTAACAAACATAATTTAACATAGATGAAAAGATAGAGACAATGTACCGTATGTAAATTCACAGTTACTGCTATATAATTATTACTATTCCAACATCCTTTATATTTATATTTATATTTCAGTGGCAATGTATAATATAAGGGTGGTGATTGGTCATGCGTTGAGCTTGAGGTATATGCGATCATAATGTTTAGTCACAAGCGCTCTTGACTGCGCTTGGATGGGTGACCGTACTTCAATGACTTGTTGTTTTTAGCTTTATTATCACTTACCCGGTGGTTCGGAACCCAACTAAAATAGTAGGTCCACCATGTTCCCCGCCATTAACATAACGTTCTCCAGGTGCTCTTCAAATAAGATGTTCAGTCACGACTATCAAGACTACGTTTGGATGGGTGACCGTACATCTAATACATGATGCTATAAGCATTATTATCACCTATTTGGTGGTTCGGAATCCACCTAAAATTGTAGGTTATCAATGCTATCCATGAGATGACTCTAACGTCGAGGTAGAACACCCGTAAGGGTTTCCTCATTAATAAAAGTCATACGCTTATTATTATTATTATTATTATCATTATCATTTTCATTATCATTATCATTATCATTATCATTATCATTATCATTATCATTATCATTATTATTATTATTATTATTATTATTATTATCATTATTATTATTACTATTATAACGCAAAATATTATTTGACAGAGAGATAAATAACAAAGAATATGTGCAAAATGGCAAAACCAGATCTTCTCAACTCTTGTTTGAGAAAGTCTCACTTTTCTGTGTACAAATTACATCATAATTTCATAGAAAAAACGTAAAACAAAATCCACTACTTTCCTAGCGCCATCTTGAAGCGATTGCGGTCTAGGATAGTGTACAACCCATTTATTGCGTCGTTATTTTCAGAGATCTGCAAGCATAGAGCCGTCGCTCAATAATATCACTTTGATGGGCATCTCATCAGTGGCAGTTAGAGTCGGCTAGAGTCGTTAGACCGTGTTTATGACAGCATTAATTGTCTCGTTCCTGTGCTAGAGTGCTCTCTAAAACTACCACCCCGCTCTACCTGAGACTTACTCCATGTTCGGCAAGATATTATAACTGCTGTGAGGTTGTCAAAGCCTCTCCACAACTCCACAAATGGGATTCTCTAGTAGGAAGTTCTGAAGCAGATTGAACAAGCTGTTATGAACTATTGAGTTGTTATTGGTGGCTAGGTGTTCCAGCTTTATTTGGTAGTATGAAATTTGGGTGATATAGATAATATAGTATATGTAGACCGAATGAAGAAAGGTATTTTTGTTTCAATTCGATCGTTTTGTATTTGTCTGTGTGTTAACGCATTTACGGCTGAACGCTGGGATCAAATTCTATAACATTTTGCATGAAACTACCTTTGAAGAATACTCAGCGATGCATGTGTGAGGATTTTCAAAATTTTCTTGCATTTAAATGACTTTTTAGAGGGGGAAGAGAGACAGTCAGGCCTTCTTCTGTAGGAAACATATATGATTTTTAAAATGAGCTTCTCCATTAAGCAAATGGAATCAGATTTCAAGATAGCCCTCTCTATCATCTGGTTGAGCAATCATATGTATTGAGTTATAGTTAACAAAAATAACATATATATTTGAGAGAAACAAATCATTTTCAATTTTTCAACTGAGTACGATAACAATTGATTACTGAGTAAATGATAATTATGCAAATTTAATTAATATTGCTTCATATTATAATATTACTAGCTGGCCCGACGCGCGTTGCTGCGTTCTCATAAAAATTCTTGATTTTATTATTTGCCACCTCCCACTGAAGTTACATTTCAAATTTCAACCTTTTAGGACGAAAAGGGAAGTTAGTCCTAGGGCTCTTCCAGCTGATCAGAGACAAGGTTAATAGATAAAAGGTTGAACGGTCGTTAGTTCTTTCTAAATCCGACAGGGGATTGCTTCATGGATGACGTCACGTGAATCAGTTTTTCAGATTTTTAACATGCTCTCTTATGGGAGATATGTATTCAATCTCTTATAACTAATGAGAAAAACACAGAAAATACTTTTCCTCTGGAAGGAAGCTAGAAATTGCAATTCTCTTTCGAAAGGATATGAATAATACACTCGTTTTTATTATAAATCCAATTCATGCACTAAATTGGCAGAGGTAGACAAGACCTCTTGATTTGACCAGCTGGGAGAGGCCCATTTACGAAGCATCTCTCCCAGCTGGGAAATTGATTCTGGAGAACTGATTCAAGTGACGTCATCCATGAAGGAATCCCCTGTCGGATTTAAAAACAACTATCGACCGTACAACCTTTTATCTATTAACCTTGGATCAGAGAGGCCTCCTTCGTTGTTTTCTTACAAAGTAAGACCTTACTCACCACCTCTCAATGAGCATTTCAAATTTAAACCTTCCACGACTATTAGGGTAGAGGCTAGGTTTTTTATTTTATTATTCGCCACATCCCGCTGAGGCTGCATTTCAAATTTCTAGCTGCATTGGTTAACAGATGTCATCAACCCGGCATAATCTCTATCTATAAAAGGATGATACCCTGACTCACTCATCAACGCAGAGCCAAAACTACTAGGCCTATGAACTTGAAATTTCGTATGAACAATCCTTATAGGATTTCACCGTGCAATAAGAAAGGATTTTTCAAAATTCGCAATTTTAGGGGTGTTTTTAGGGGGTTAGAGTTTTGCCTATGCAATGCACGGGTACATGGCTAGCTAGCTTACTGGGATCTTTTAATCATATGGAAAATAATTTGAAATTTTTCGATCTGCTGTACACGCTGTAGGAAACATATGACTGAGATCATACCCATATACTGGGAAATGAAATTATGCCGGGTTGATGACATCTGTTAACCAATGCAGCTAGAAATTTGAAGCGTGTTCTCAGAAGGAGGTGGTGAATAATAAAATAAAAAACCTAGCTTCTACCCTAATAGTCGAAGGAGGTTTAAATTTGAAATGTTCATTGAGAGGTGGTGAGTAAGGTCTTACTGTGTAAGAAAACAACGAAGGAGGCCTCTCTGATCAGCTGGAAGAGCCATAGGACTAACTTCTTCCCTAATAGTCCTAGAAGGTTGAAATTTGAAATGTAACCTCAGTGGCAGGTGGCAAATAATAAAATCAAGAATTTTTTATAAGAACGCAGCAACGGGCGTCGGGCCAGCTAGTTAATTACATTTCATCATACCTAGTCATATGTTTCCTACATAATGCAAGGCTCTGACTGAACGGTAGCCTACATGCGAAGTGCAAAGTCTTTTGCTGTTCAAAGACAGCGTAAATAACGCCACTAAGGGGCCTGCCATATGATTAAAAACTGTTGACTTCTATCAGCTGTTCCTTTAAGCTGTTTGGCCGGCAATTTCAGTAGGTTAGGTGAATGATGATTTGCAAAACACACAAACAGCTTGTCCATCGAAACAGCGTGTACAGCAGATCGAAAAATTTCAAATTATTTTCCATATGATTAATAGATCCCAGTAAGCCATGTACCCGTGCTTTGCATAGGCAAAACTTTAACCCCCTAAAAACACCCCTAAAATTGCGAATTTTTAAAAATCCTTTCTTATTGCACGGTGAAATCCTATAAATATTGTTCATACGAAATTTCAAGTTCATAGGCCTAGTAGTTTTGGCTCTGCGTTGATGAGTGAGTCAGGGTATCATCCTTTTATAGATAGAGAAGAAGAAGATAATATTTCATTCATCAGACATGTGAAATTTAATCAAATTTGAGCAATTAGCCGTCTGGAAAATAGAAACACAGCCTTGGTGATGGAGTGACTATTCTTGTGGAAAATAGATATGGAATAGACTAAGGACTTAGCGAATCGAATCAAGGGTTAGGTCTGATGACTGTGTTTAATTTTGCGTTTGTGATTATCATTGAGTACATCGAGTATGTTACTCTATGGAAGGGCCCTTATAATTGGGCGTGAGGTCTACTGTTCACAGAACTACTAATTAATATAGATAATAAAATATACATAAATAATAAAATATATACATAGATAATAAAATAGGCAATACATAGATAATAGAATATACATAGATATAGGATATGGTAATGGTATAGATATTGGTAATGTACTATAACTCTGCCTAATATTGGTTGTAATCTACTGTAACCTTTTTATCGTGAAGATTCCGATACAAATTTTTGTTAGGCCACCAAATGCCAATATTCATATCAAGAAAAGGGGGGGGTGCAAGGGGGTACATGGTGGTATGATGAGGAATGGTGGGACAAGGTTATAGCGCTTGTCTGTGATTAGATAAGACTTGGGCTGGCTTCGTTTCCTACAGCCTTGAATTCGAATGTCATTCAGCCATGGATGTTTCTCATCATTCACCTCATCACCCACTCACATGTCTGCAGACTCATGTGAGCATCGTACGCAATAAAAAGATCTTTAAAACAATATTAACGGCCGGTTGCACGAAAGTCAATTAAATTTAATCCCCATAGAATGACGTCATTCCACGGAAATTAACCTTAATGGAGATTAGATGCACAAAGGAAAATTACAAGCGATAACACCGATTAGGTTAACCGGCGTGAAATATATTTAACCGCCCGATCACCGATGATTAAATCTCATAAACTCCCGTTACATTTTATAGGTTATGTTTATTGAACCAGAACATGGAACTGCAAATTGGGTCCTAGGTGTTAAAAACCTTTCAAAATGAATAAGATCTATCAAGAACTTGATAATATTAAGATACTTGAATAATGATTCAAATAATTTACAATGAAATAATTCTAGTTCATCTTTTTTCTTTACTTCAGAATCAGCTGTTAATCAAATTACAGTGTTGCCAGATTGTGCCCGTTCGGTTAACGAAAATTAACAAATGGATCTTTGTGCAATAGAATTAAACTCGTTACACCTACGACGGTTAGTTAACATTTATTAAACTCCTTATTTAATTGGCTTTCGTGCAACTGGCCCTAGATTATTATTATATAATATATGTAATATTATATAATTATTATGATTCGATTCCTCCTGAGACCTCTCATTGAGACGTCCTCTATTCCTGCATCTGATTCCTTTGGAAATAGTTTACAAAAAGTCCAAAATTACTATTTCATTTTTATCTATTTCTCTCTCTTACTATTGTTCAATGATAATGTAATAAATTAAAATTAATATTGTGATAACATTTCTTTAAAGAGACAGATTTGGGGAAACCCGTTGCTGTCCATTAGAATGAAAGACCAAATAAGGTTACACTATAGAAAGACTGCGTTAAATGTGACAAATATCAGGAAAAACAAGATATAGTGCTAAAAGCAGTGAGAGATCATCAAGTTAGATGTGATTTTATCATCAGAAAGCACAAAGCGCTCACAGGCATGGTAGAGACAGTGCGAGCTGCTACTAATCACCATATAGTGACTAAAATGCATTCCCTTCCGCTTCCTCCTCATCTATCTCCTCTTCCTCATCCTTTCACCTCTTCCTTCTCCTCGTCCTCTCCCTTTTTATCCTCCATTCGTGGCTCATCCTCTCCTCATCAGTGTTCCGCCGCGAATTAGGCCGTGATTTATGTTTCTGGTCTTGCCTCTCCAAAGCCTAAAAGCTTCTTGTTTTGATGCGGTTTTACTAGATGCTAACAAACAGTCGAATATTTGTCCTTGTCTTGAAAATCTCGTTTCTGATGATCCCTGCAATGCATTTCATGTACAACTCGCATTTGTTGAAACGTTCTATCATAATTAGAAAGACGGGTTCGCTTCATTTGTGGTGTGAGCTTTTAGGTACAATGTTTCCAACTTGATTGTTAAGTGACGAAAGGATGCGTTGCGTATGGATGGGTGACATAGCACCTTTTATATTCAACAAATTCAATGTAAAACTCATATTTGACCATAATTCCTTCTTTTCGTGAATTATGCATACATGAGTCTGGAGACATGTGCGTGGGTAATGAGTGGATGATAAGGAACATTTATGGCTGAATGAGATTCAAGCTGAAGGCTGCAGGAAACAAAGCCAGCCAGAGCCTTATCTTATCACAGACAAGTGCTACAACCAACTGCGCTACCAGAGCCGCCAATTATTATTATTATTTTTCTTTTTTACATTATTATTTATAATATACTCGTATTTTGTTTTATGTGAAATTATGAAGTTGGAAGTGGGCTAGCTTTATCATTTGTGTAAGATGAGAATGATGTAAAGTGGAAATTTCCTAACTTAGATAACTTGTTGAAAACGATCATCTGTGATGTGCTTGTATGGGTGATCGAGGAGCTCAGATCTTTGAAATTGAAAATGAAGAATTAATTTCAGATTGATTATTTCAAGTACATCAGTGAACATACATTTTGTTTTCTATTTTCTATTGGAATAAGAAAGTTTTGAGGGCTTCAATTGTGTTGTTGATCGGAAAATTTATTAGATAGAACACAGTATTCAATGTATTGAGAGTTGAGAAACGAGCGTTTGTACTGGGCTTGAGTGGGTGATCCTGTAACTCTATCTAGAATGTGATACTATGTTACGTATTATAAATGTAGAGATAGTACCAATATTACAACAGGCTATTTAATAAATTGATATCAATCAAAGAATATCAATAGCATAAATAATAACACAGAATATCGAATGATAAATGTATGTATGTTATTCTAGAATTATATTCTATCTAGTGAAAGTGAAAAGTGATATTTTATCGAATAAAACCACTTCACTTCGCCTTGAAAAACGAAAGTTCCAATATTATTACTTGCTTTAATCTACGAAAAATTGAGTTCTGTCCAAGAAGTCAGTACACAATAAATTATTTATGTATATCTGCTCAAAATTTCAATAGAAAAATATGGGAGTCAGATTTTAATACTGTAATAATTCAATCGCGTTTCAGGGCAGAAGAGCATCGGGAGTACTCGAAAGATAACCCATCTAGGTAGTGAATAAAATATCTTTTAATATGCTCACAGATCACATTCCTAATCAATTTTGCGTGAAGAAAATTTTATTACAGAGAACCACTTTGCAGATTAATAATATTTGATAACGTTTTTATGCATTTCTGGGCCAGTTATTACCTTCTTGCCACTTTTCATGAAACCGAAACTGATTTTTACAGCCTATCATTTTTTATGAGGCAACCTTTGCAAGTCTGTCTTCATGGAATTAGCTATGTTTTTATATTGAAATTGAGATTGGGATGAAAATATTTATGATTCGCATTACTTATTAAAATCTATGAAAAGTCAAAACAATAAATGAAACATCTAAGTACGATATATGACTGATATGAGTAGTGGAAGAGATCATTATTCGTGGATAGACTATTCAAGTAAAATACTGAATAATAAGACATGAAGTTGTCACAACCTCATCTATTGAAAATAGTAGATACTAGTTTCGGTTGTTACACCATTATCAATCTCAAACTGAAACTAAAGAAGTGTAGCTTAATATATACTAAACAGGGAACGATGCTATTGGCTGAGGCAGAAAGTGTATCTAATACGCTGAACTCCATTGAAGGTCTGTGATTGGCTGGAACCCAAAACAAGACCAGTCCACTGGTGGGAGGAGCAACAAGAAAATAAGAGTTAAAATCAAGAGCCAAAAAAACTATGATCACATGGAAAGCAAAAAAAAGGAACAATACACAAGTAGGCTAGAATTAAATAAATTTAGAATTAACAAATTGAAGCTCAGAGAAATGCAGTCAAGGTCAACCGAGAAAAACAGGAAAGTACCGCTATTAAAATGTAGGCCAGAGTTATGATGACACCAAGTTAATTGTATTGAATTGGTTGAAATAAATTTTGTCATTTGAACTAGTATTGGAATCGTATTTTACCAATTAGAGAATTTGTATTTCTGTATTTGACTGGCGAAGGCAGACAATTGAACATTTTGAAAGCTTTAGAGATACCTAGGTTGGTACTGTTCACGGAACTACTGATGTAATTAAGAATACTTCACTTCCCAAAAAAAGAAAATGTTTTTTACTTTAAAGTAAAGATAATGCTTTTCAGTGAGCTTCAATTTTTCAATTTAAAAATGATTAAATTCTAGCATACTTGTGTATTGTTCTTCATTGTTACTTTCTAGATGTTCACGGTTTTTGGTACTTGATTTTGATTCACGCCCCAGTGGGCGTGACTTGTTATGGCCTTCAGCCAATCACAAACCTTCAATGGAGGTCAGCCAATCCCTTAGTCAATAGTATCGTTACCAGTTTAGAATATTTAGCTCCTCTGTGCTTTAGTTTTAGTTTTTTTTTAAGATTGATAATCGTGTAACAGCCGAAACTAGTATATACTATTTACAATATACAATATATGTATAAAAAATATACAAAATATGTATATACAATAAATGTATTTGTGACAACT
Organism: Conomelus anceps; assembly: GCA_948455865.1. Taxonomy (NCBI): domain Eukaryota; kingdom Metazoa; phylum Arthropoda; class Insecta; order Hemiptera; family Delphacidae; genus Conomelus; species Conomelus anceps. The sequence goes on along the minus strand of OX418216.1, from coordinate 8,981,037 downwards.
ACATGTCTTATTATTCATTATGGATATCTTCCACAATATCACCTTCGCCACAACAAAGAATGAAATTTCATATTTAATGAAATAAATTATTGTTGGAAGATGGTCTATGAAAACAAATAATAATTTTTTTGAAAATTTATCTTAAAAGAGTCCATATGAAATAATGAGTTCACGTTTAACACTTTCAGTTTTTATATGACCCACTCTGTATGTTTCCTGTTGAATAATGGTACTATTGATAACCACAAATCTTTTTGTATTAGTCCTTTTATATTTTAATTATTATCAGTGGAACTGGTGTATCAACCGTAGAAATAAATACGACTATTACTATAGCCTACTACATGACTAATTGGGGGGGGGGTGAGGGGGAAATCAACCCTATCCAATGATACTGATTCGTTACTGGGTTATCGAATAAATCAGGTACTGTAGTATAACTTGGCAGCGTGTAGCAGATGGGACATGCTACATCTGAACCCAACATACTGCTGCCAAGTTATATGAAAACTACAGTAATCACCTACATTTTTGAATTATAATGTGAGGTTGGGGAAAAGGTACAAGCGGAATTTCGAGGAAATACACCTCTAGTAGTAGTCCTACACTTGAGAGAGTTTCAGATTTTCATTTTTCACTATTTTCATTTTGCGACATTAGGCGTTTCCAGAATAAAGTTGAACACTTTTTTTTCTGAATACAATGTATGAGGAGAGTGAATTTTATAATGTAGTGAATTTGATCATGTGATGATATATTATATTCGTTTATTAGATGTCTTAGGTATTAAATGCCGCGAGCCGTAGCAGGTATCTGTTCAATCAGATAGATAAGCTGCGTTCTCGTAGGTCCTGTTTGTAACGGTGACCGATTAGATTGGCCAGCAAAAAAGACACTGTTCTCTGCTGAAAATCACTTCCCGGTGGTTCGGAACCAACCTTAAACTGTAGGTCCAACTCATAAATCACCATCATCCAACTCATTACCCACGCACAGGTCTCAGACCTATGTGGGCTTCATCCTCAAAAAAAAATGCAGATTTAAAAAAATTTAATTGATTCTTATGTATTGACGATTTGTTAATTGTATTTTGAGTGTACCGTATGTTCTGTTAGCTCTAGACTTTTTGTAATGCTGTTGATTTACTCAAGAGCCTCTGCAATAATCAATATTTTTAATATAATCAATATCAAATCAATAGCAATAGAATTTGAATTTCAGCAATTATCAAAGTAATTAAGTTTGAGCCTAAGTGAAGGAAGCTATTCTGTTCTCCTTGTATATGATTTTTTTTTTAAATGTCAGCTTACTGTCGCTTCAGCGGTCGTGGGTTCAAATCCCGCTCCTCCGTCTGGCATCTATGTATGTGTTATCACTCACCTCAAAACCCATGCACAAGTCTCAGACTCATGTGGGCATCATCATCAATTGAAAAAAAAGTAATTTCTTCTTATGTATTCTCAAAATTTCATCTAATAGAAAGCCACAATCATAGAGAATTGGAGAAGATAGATGAAATGAAGAAAACCGATAAAAATAAAGAATAAAAGGGAACTAGAGATTATATAATATAATGACCGGCGCGCCGACAGTTAGCACAGAAAGGCTAATAAAACAAAGTACCCCAGCTTTATTATTTAACGAGGCTATAAAGACCATGCATCCCGCTGGAGCTTAGAGCAACTGGAATCATGGAGAAACTGGGGGCTTATAATATCTTCTCCAGCAATTCTCCAGCCAGACAATACTCTTATCCGGAACTTGTGGAGCAAACCGGAACCGAGTAAGAATTGATTAATTCGAAACCACGCGGTTTTAATTACCGCTTCTCAAAAGTGGAGAGTGCTGTATCAGCCATGGGGATTACATGCTGGAACTTGTGAAGCTGGATTCATGAAAGTTTCCATAAGTACCTGAACCATCAGTTTGAGATATACAGGCTAACTTCAGCTGTGAGTAACAGTTTAGTGGTGAAGAAGTTAAACTGGGGTTATGATTCAAGTCACTGTTCATGACGTAAGCGTAGGGACGTCCCCGAGTCCTGCCTTAACGCCCCCCCCCCCCCTTGGAGATGACTCAAACACTAAATAGAATGGACTTAGACCCATAATGTGCGTTTTAACTGCAGAGTCTATGTGTAAAAACGCTCAAAATTCGGTTTTAGAGAGGCTATTTTTAATTTTTTCCGGGGGACGACCCTTGAACCACAATGTACATTAGAATGGGAGGGTTCATGTCCAAAAACGCTTAATATGCGTTTTGAAAGGGTATTCTTTCATTTCGGGGGAAAAACCACTGGACCCCCTCCCCCAGTTATGGGACATTAATATAACTGTACCGCCCCAGAGGACAACTTAACGAAATACTTAATGAACAATCTAATATTAGAACTGACAATGTATTTCACTTTTATATAATATTTTACTCATATATTGGAGATGTTTGAGGAATGCATTTCACTTCTGAAAAGAAGCCTCGTTAATACAGTAGAGCCCCGATTATACGCGAGCGAATGATCCGCGGTGCGGATTATCCACGAGTGCCACAAAAAATGTTTCAATGATATCAAGGACCATGTAGTTCTTTTGAAGTCCTCAAAGACAACTGGTGAAGATTCAGAAAAAAGCAATAGTATACGGCAAACACTTAAATCCAATCCCTCTGTTAATAGAAGTATTAAAGTGAAGAAAACAGTAAATGTTCGTGGAGGGGGCCTTCTTGTAGTCTTGGATTCGGAGGAAGACAAGAAAAAGCTTATAGAAAGTAAGGTCATGAAGAATGAACAATTTAAAGTAATTGAAACCCAAAAGAAAAAACCCAAAATCATAATCTATGATATTCCCTCTGATTTAAGTAACAATGAGGTTGTAGAAGAAATTTATAAAAAGAATCTCACACTTGCTATGAAAAAGGAGGAATTCATAAATGGGTGTAGACCAATTTTCAAGGTGGGGCCCAAAGGCACTGATTTTGTACATTGGGTATTTGAATGTGAGCCTGGTATACGGAAATTTTTAATTAATAGGAATAGAGTATATGTAGAATTGACATCTTGCAAAATAAATGATTATATTATTGCGCAAAGGTGCTACAAATGTCAGGGTTTTGGCCACATCACGAAATATTGTAAAAAAGAAAAAGATATCTGTGGTCACTGTGGAACTTCAGGTCATAATATTAAAGCCTGCCCAAATTTGGAAAAACCACCAACATGTACTAACTGCAAAAAAATAGATAAGCCTGCAAATCATAAAGTTAATAGCACTGAATGTCCTTGCTATGAAAGAGCATTGCAACAAACAATTGATCGTACTAATTATGGGATTGTTTAAAAACATAAAAAATAAGCTGGGAATACGACACAAAGTTTTCCAACCGAATAATCCATATTTTTCCAACAGATCAATACAAAATATTCAGAACATTTTGAATAGTATAAACAAATTACACGCCAATAATCAAACAGCAAAAAGTAGAGTAGCATTGATCAATAACTTTGGAGAATTAGCAGATGTAAATATATCATTTGCTTACATAGGAAAAAAAGAAATACGAATTTCAGATGGAGTGTCACAATTACTACGTATTAAATCGCTTACTGTGCAAGAGTGGAACGACCTTGCTGAAGTCTGTTTACAAAATAGTAAATATTCAATGTCTTGGAAAATATTATTCACCGTAGACAAACAAAATCCCGTCTTTCTTCTAACAGTTAATAATCAGAATACATTAACGGAAACTAAGAAGATCTTAGAAGAAATAAATAAATGGTCATCAGTCAACTACCCTCTCGTGGTTGGAATAGATCAGTTTAGCCAATTAGCGGACATATCTTCTATTGAACTCCTCAGCAGCGTGCTTTCAACAAAACACTTAAAATATATATTTCATTATCGAGGCACTAGCAGTATGGATTTTCTTAATATCCCCCAGTCAAAGTTAAAAAATGAAAAAGAATGCCCTAAGGGATACCTGCCAGAGGACTCTGATGAGCATGATGCATATTTAAACAGCATGATTGAAATAAGGAATCTTTTGCAGCAGTATGACGTAATGAATACTGAGATTTTCCGTGGGGTTCTGTGTGCAGTTGGAAGTAAAAGTATTCATACATCTTCAGCTATTTTTAGAGACATGGTTTCAAAGGATATGAATATCTACGACAACGAACTGAAATCATTTCTGAAGCCAACAAGCTCAAAATATCGGATGGGGTTTTGTCTAGAAGGAGGAGGATCTTATGTACCATTTGATCAGAAAAAATGCAGATTTGAAACACACGAAAAGTATATCATTGTCAGTAGAGACACGAAGCTGATGTTGAATAGAGAACTACTGGATAATATAAATAAAATAGATGTAGCAACCTGCAAACTGCCTAGAATTAGATGGATGGATGGAGTGCCAGGCTGCGGGAAAACTCATGCAATTCTACAGCATCATCAGCCAAGCAAAGATCTTATACTAACTCAAACTAGGGCTGGAATAAAAGAAATAAGATTAGCTGTAAAGAAAAAGTATGGGGCCAAATATGATGATATTGTCTATGTTGATTACAGAACAGTGTCATCGTATATAATAAACGGCACACATAAAAAATATAATCGAGTTTTCATTGACGAGGCGGTCCTTATGCATGCTGGTTTTGTGGGATTTGTCTCAGAGCTAAGCAGTGCGAATGAAGTGGTGCTGCTTGGTGATTCAAAACAGATACCTTACATAGAAAGGAGTAATCTTCCGACAATATGGTCAAATATATCTACCATCACAAAGCCGGATTCATATAATTCAGTTACTCGGCGATGTCCAATGGATGTGTGTTATATACTATCAGACTTTTACAAACATATATGCACTACAAACAGGATTCTACGATCAATAAAACCAACAATTAGTAATGGTGAATTTCTACCTTTAGAATTGGGAACACTCATTATAACTTTCACTCAGGCAGAGAAAAAACTGATAATAGATGTATTGAAGAACAAAGCTCCTCCCAATTCTTACCAAATATTAACAGTTCATGAAGCTCAGGGCCTAACATACAAAAATGTAGTTTTAGTGAGAGTTGATACGAGACCTCTAAAAATATATAATAGTATTCAGCATGTTATAGTAGCACTAAGTAGGCATACCCACTCATTTAGATATGTAACTATAGGAGAAATGGATTTAATGCTCTCATTAACAAAAAAAGTTCAATTAGTGGAAGATATTATGATCATGAAAAAGCTCAGGGAAACTCATAAAGAACAATGAATAGTAGCAACATTTCTTTTTCTGAGGAACTGGATTCATATGAGGAGATAAAGGATTTAGTTATAAATGAGAGTCACCAACTTTGCGGAATCTTGGATGAATGTGATTTGAATATTTTCTGTACAAATATAAGAAGTATCAAGAAAAACTATAATGATCTTATGGTGCAGCTACACGAAATTGATTTCAATTTTGATATCATCATACTGACCGAATGCTGGCTTAAAAACGATTTCACACCTCAAGCTATGAATGGATATAACATTTTTTCCACTTCAAGCAACAAACTGCAAAATGATGGAGTGGTCATATATACCAAGGATAATTTAAACATTCAATGTAAAGAACGACAAATCGAACAAGCAAACGCTCTACACCTTATTTTAGAAACGAAAAAACAGAAGTATAACATCCTAGCAATTTATAGATCACCATCTTTCAATGATATTACTGAATTCTTAAAAGGCTTGGAGCTGGAACTAAATAGGTTACGAGGGCAAATTGTAATATGTGCAGGAGATATGAATATCAATACTCTTCACCCTCAACATCAACAATATAATGACTACTGTGATCTACTAAGTGAACATGGACTCAAACACTGCATCACACAAGCAACCAGAACCACAACAGAAACAGCTACATGTATTGATCATATTGTCACTAACTCCAGAGAAATGCTTTTTCCAATAATATATCAATCAACTATCACTGATCACTCTAGCACAATTTTAGGATTAAAATTCTACTTAAATACCAATGCCATGCGGAGTGAGTTACAGGAAAACGATAACCTGCAAGAGAAAATAGACATGATCAACCTCAAAAAAGAATTGCAGGAGGAGGAATGGAGTGAGGTTCTTCACAGTGGGGATCCCAATGCATCTTATGATAGCTTCATATCAACTTTGAAACTTCATTTGCAAAACAATACCCATCGACATCGACGAAAAAAGGAGTACAAGCCTATCAAGCCATGGATCACAAGAGGACTAGTATCAGCAATAAGAACCAGAAACAAACTCAACCAACAAAGGAAGTCACATCCAAACGACATTGAATTGAGCAACTTCTACCGCAGGTACAGAAACACTCTGACAATTTTAATAAATCAAACAAAAGAGCAATATTACAAGGAAAAATTGAATGAAGCTGGAAAAGATCATAAAAAAATATGGAAAGTGATTAGAGATGCCACAGATTCCATGCAAAATACAAAAATGAAATTGGAGAGTATAAAAATAAATGATGATGTTGTAACATTGTCAGAAAATCCGGTAGCTGTACTGAATCACATGAACGATTTTTTCTCCAATATTGGAGAGAATATGGCAAAAAAGATAGCAGACGATTTGGAGAAGTCGGTAAATCAATTAATTTCAGAAAATAAACCTATTACAAGAACTGTGAATTCCATGTATTTCCATCCAACAAATGAGCAAGAAATACTAGAGACTATTGACACCTTACGTAATGACAGTTCTCCAGGACTTGATGGTTTCAATAACAGGACAATAAAGAGTATAAAAGATTTTATTGCAAAGCCATTAACTCACATATTTAATTTAAGTTTGTCAAAAGGAGTGTTCCCAAGAGCTATGAAAGAAATATGTGTTAGACCATTGCATAAGGGAGATGATAAACTAATTGCTACTAATTATAGACCTTTTTCATTAATAAGTAATATTTCTAAAATATTGGAGAAATTAGTAAAAAAACGTCTAGTAAATTACTTGGAGAAAAGCAACTTATTGTCTTCAAATCAGTTTGGCTTTCGTGAGGGAATGAGTACAGAGGATGCAGTTATTGAATTGTCAAAGTTTGTTATAAATAAATTGGATAATAATAAAAAATGCGCTGCAATTTTCCTAGATTTAGCCAAGGCTTTTGATACTGTAACTCATGGCTTGCTGTTGAAGAAATTAGAAGCTATGGGGATAAGAGGAATTCCATTGGAGTGGTTTAAATCGTACCTCAGCAACCGGCAACAAAAGGTCAAAGTAGAAAACCATCTAAGTGAAGAGAGAACTATAAAATTTGGAATACCTCAAGGGACTGTTCTAGGACCTATTTTGTACTTGGTATTTGCAAATGAGCTGTGCTCAATTCCAATTCGAGGGAGAGTCATAGCTTTTGCCGATGATACAGCTCTACTCTTTGAGGGGAATACCTGGGATGAGGTTCTCAATACAGCTGAAGCTGAAGTAACTATAATCAATAAATGGCTGAAGAATAACCTTCTAACAATTAATGCAAACAAAACTAAATTTCTAGCGTTTTCTTTAACGGATCACACAAAGCCATCAAGAACTTCACTTAAGCTGCATCAATGCACAGACATAAGCCAGCCGTGTGATTGTCCTACACTCCAAAGGATTGATAGAATAAAATATTTAGGCACAATAGTGGATGATAATCTGAAGTGGGATTGGCACATCATTCAAAATGTAAAAAGGATCAGAAAACTAATTTTCAAATTCTACCAGCTTCGCAGGATCCTGAACCATGAAACGTTAAAAGCAGTTTATTATTCGTTAGTAGAATCTATTCTAAGATATAACATAATTGTTTGGGGAGCTACAAATTACACTCATATTGAACCTTTATTTGTAACTCAGAAACGCATACTTAAAATAATACATTTTAAAAATAATCAGTCTCCAACAATTGAACTATTCAAAGAAAGTAGAGTACTCAGTGTTAGACAACTTTTTATTCAGGCAGCGCTCTCATACTTGAAGAAAAGACCAGAACAATTTAGATTTGTAGATCACATTCATCATACTAGGTTAAGAAATGTAAATATTGTTATTCCCAGAATGAACACAGCGTTTGGGCAAAGATCCTTTATTTACATAGCACCAAGAATGTATAACATTATTCCTGTAGATATAAAAGTAGAAAGAATTATTTATCGGTTCAAAAGAAAATTAATAAATTGGATGATAGATCAGGAAGTAACGCAATTTGAAAATTTAGTAAGAGTACATATCAATTAACTATTATATTTTTGTTTGCATTTATAATTTTCTTGTATTATTAAGATGATATATTATTATCACTGAGTAGCTATTTCGTATAACTCTAGGTAATTTTTATTATTTTTTTAATTTTTCACATTTATTAATTTTGTTTAATTACATAATATGCACTAACATTTATCATAACATTTTAAACTACTAAACTACTAACTTCATTTTTGAAAAATGTTTCAACTATATATTATATAGCACTAAAAAAAAAAAGAAAATAATTATAATATTGACAGACTCATATACCCCAACACATAGTTTTTTATAGTGGGGTTTCTAAAGGTGTATTACTGACATAGAATATACTGTATTTATGAAGTTTAACTAAATTTTTTTTGTAATTATTATATTATTGATTGAATAAATTTTGATTTGATTTGATTTGATTTGTTTAATTAAATTTTAATTTTAAAATGCAAGAAGCAAAAATGAGTGATTGATTTTTTTAGAAAGGCGTAACTGAAAACTTTTTGTTAACAGTACAGTATATTGTTTTCTGGTTACTGATCTTCATTTTAGTGATTTAGATGTAGAGCAAATGTTTCTGCTCTACTGTACATATTTTAAAAGTTTTTCATATTTTCTTTGTACAGAAAACATAGTTTCTATACTGAAATATCTTTTTCACCTCATTTTTGCCCTTTCTCACCTCATTTTTGCCCTTTCTCACCTCATTTTTGCCCTTTTTCACCTCATTTTTGCCCTTTTTGGATTATCCGCGGTTTTTGCTATCCGCGGTGCTCTTGCACCCAATTCTGCGGATAATCGGGGCTTTACTGTACTTCGAAGTATCCGCCTAGGGTCCATATAAATAGCCAAGTCTAATATAAATACAAGTCTAATACAATTTTGATCTTTTGATCTATTCTATTCATTTATTATCAAATGTGGTGATTGGTCATGCGGTGAGCGTGGTGTTCAAGTGGTCGCGATGTTCAGTCACGACCGCTCAAGACTGCGCTTGGATGGGTGACCGTGCTTCAATGACTTGATGTTACAAGCTTTATTATCACTTACCTGGTGGTTCGGAACCCACCTAAAATAGTAGGTCCGCCATGTTCCCCGTAACATGGCTCAAACGGCGAGGTGGAACTACCCGTAAGGGTCTCCCCACCAGTAAAAGCCATACGCTTATTATTATTATTTATTATCAAAAACTATTTTTTCTTTTATTCCATTGTCTGTAGGATGAGTGGATGGTTTTTTAAATTTTTACTATAGATGCTGTAATTTTTCTATACATGATATTTAACTTTTTTCTGTAATTTTGGTATAGATGATACTATAATACTCGCAAAAACGTTCATTTAAGTGTCGTTGTAATAATGCTTCACCGTTACCATTGTTCATGATACTTTAATTTTAAACTATCTTGTGTTACTAATTCTTCTCTGTTTACTACTTCATATTTTCCTAATTAATCCGTACCGTAGTGTATTTTTGTTTATTCATACAATTTTTTACAACTCACGCTCAGACTCTGTGTCTTGTAGCTATTTTCTCCTTCCATTGAATTGAACTGTTGTACAACTATCAGCTATCAACTATTAACTTTAAATTGTTAGTTGAATGAACTATTGTAACTTCTGCATCAATACTATTTAATTTTGTATATTTCAAATGTATTTTTATGTTTCTGATGTTATGATGGATGGATAAATTTTAAAATTTGATAATATTGTGCATATTCTCGTTCAAGTTGGTAATCGGAAACTTTTTTTTGAGGATGAAGCCCACATAGGTCTGAGACCTGTGCGTGGATAATGAGTTGGATGATGGTGATTTATGAGTTGGACCTACAGTTTCAGGTGGGTTCCGAACTACGAGATTCTACGTGACAAACAGGGGCGTATTTAAGTGGGTATTTAAGCTCTCAAGCACTAGATGAAATTCAAATTGACCATAATTGTAAGGATTTATGTCCAGAAACGCTCAATATGAGTTATTTAAAAGTTTAAAAGGGGTATTTTTCCCGGGGGAGAGCCCCCGAACCACCCCATAATGAAGTCAAGAATATTATCTGGGGCAGTAAATTTAGTAATGGTTGGTTAAGGGTGAAGGGGTACTCTTGCTCACGGCCCCCCTCACCCCCCACTTAAGAAAGTTCTAGCTACACCTATGGATAACAGTAAGAATTCTATCAATGAATCGAATTTCCCGATAAAAATGGTAATGTTTTACAAGAAACTGCCAAACCAGAACGTGAGGCCTTGTCTTGTGTCTTGAGGCTGTGTGACGAGCTTTTGTTGATGATTTTTATTCGAGGCGTCTTGTATTGGATGTTATTGGGGCTTTAAAATGTTATCTATTGCTGTGAGAAACCATTTTTCATCAATTATTCTGTGAAATATGGGGGTTCAAAGTTGAACTTTTTCGGTTTTAGGGAGCATTTGATCAAACCTACAATTTATTGATTTTAAACTTTTGACAAATTTCCTGTAACTGAAAGACACCTCAAGGAATAAAATGGCATTTATTTGATACGCCAATCTAGCCATTAGTTTTTTTCAAATTAGAGGACATTTATTTAAATCTGTAAAACTTTCAATTAAAAAAAAAACCTTTTGGAAAAAAACTATTTGTATTTCAAAATAAAAACAAGTAATTCTATTCCTCAAAGTGTCTTTTAGTAATGAAAATTTATCAAAAGTTTGAAATCACTTATAGGTGAGATCAATTGCCATAAAAACCAGAAATTCCAACTTTGAACCCACATATTGCACAAAATAAATTACGAATAAAGTTTTCCCTCACAGCAATAGAAAACATTTCAAAGCCCTAATAATATTCAATGCATGAAACTTCGAAAACAAATTATTACCAAAAACCCTGCGCACAGCCTTAAATCTGAGTCATCATGGGTTGAGGTGTTGATTTGTCAGATCTCAATATCAATTATCAGGTTCAGAAACAACCCTCTTTTCAAAATACTAGGTTTTTAGAACAAACGATCATCAAATCGTAGCTCATCTGACGTTACCAGCATAAATCTCAACGTTATCATCATGTTGTCATAGAGGACACTCGACTTTCCAATTATTTTTCTAATTTCAACATCAATTTCAAAGTCCACCACCTCTTGGAGACCCGTACTTTGGTTCTAGGGGGTGGAAAAGCTCACTCTACCCCATCATCCCCTCTTTAATCTTCCTCACGTCTCACATGTCATCTGCAGCTGTTACTACCCTGATAATTCCGTCTCATCCCTCTATTCATCATTATCTCTATCCCTCTCCATTCGTCTAATCATCACTTCTTCTTCTTCTCCTCCATCATCATCACCGCCACCCTACTCATAGTATCCTTTTCTATTCGTCTCATCACAACTTCTTTTCTTCATCTTCCTCCACCACCTTCTCCACATCATTCTCCTCCTCCTCCTTCTACTCCTCCTCCTCCTCCTCCTCCTCCTCCTTCAACTCCTCCACTTCCTCATCCATCTTCTGAGGGTTGTCTTGTAACTTGAGTTATCGCAATTATTATCTCTTTGCATCTCCTAATCCTTCTCTGACAAGCTCTTGTTGACAAGTATATACAGATATATAGTTGAGGGACGACATTATGTATATAGATATAATTATAACCATGAAAAAGGAAGAAGACCTTGTCCCGGTTTCTTGACTATCATTAATCACAAGAGCGATCTCTGAGACTGTTTTACACTAAACAGCACAAGTTACAAAGATATATTCAAACTTGTGTCAGGGGGTTTTGTTCGTGGTTTAGGATGATTTTGGGATGATTACAGGGATGATTTTGAGATTATGATGCCTTCATTTGTTGTATTGATTTGGTCTTTCAAGACGGGATCAGGAAATTAAGTTGATGAATAGAGTTTTGATGTATCCAATCGTTCAGAAATGACTCTGTGAATATATTATACTGACTGTAAATTAATGAGCTGAAGATCTCAATCGCGTTTTCTGTTTTGAATAGCAAACATTTTATCAAAGTTTTTGAGATTTACATGAAATTTATTTTCTTATTTTACAGGTATGTGAATTCTCATCACAAGAAATTGATAAATGAGTGAGTAAAAACATTCTAAAATATAGTACAAAAATAATAATAATTAGGAGTTCTATTTGTAGGACCCACATAACAATTTACAAACTTGTTCTATTCTCATTGGCTCTTTTCTCTCTCTTTTCCTTGATCATCTTCTCTTTTTCTCTTCCCTTCTTATAGTTTCTCTCTTCTTCTTTTCTTTTTCTGCTACTTCTCTTATTCCTTTCTTCTTCACCTTCTCCACCTACTGCTCCTCCTCCTCCTCCTCTTCTTCCCCTACTCCTTCTCCTCTTCCTTCTCCTTTTCCTCCTCCGTCTTCTTCTCCTTCTCCTTCTCCTTCTTCTTCACCTTTTCCTTCTCCTCCTCCTCTTTTTCCTCCTCCTCCTCCTCCTCCTCCTTCTTCTTCTCCTTCTTCTTCTCCTTTTCTTCACCTTTTATTTCTCCTCCTCCTCCTCCTCCCACACCTCCTTCTCCTCTTCCTTCTCCTCCTCCTTCTCCTTCTTCTTCTCCTTTACCTTTTCCTTCTCCTCTTCCTTCTCCTTTTCCTTCTCCTCCTCCTCTTTTTCCTTCTCCTCCCACACCTCCTTCTCCTCTTCCTTCTCCTTCTTCTTCTCCTTCTCCTTTACCTTTCCTTTCTCCTCCTCCTCTTTCTCCTTCTCCTCTTTCTCCTCATCCTCCTCCTCCCACACCTCCTCCTCCTCTTCCTTCTCCTCCTCCTTCTCATTCTTCTTCTCCTTTACCTTTTACTCCTCCTTCTTCTCCTCCTCCTCCTCAATCTCCCACACCTCCTTCTCCTCCTCCTCCTCCTTCTCATTCTTCTTCTCCTCCTCCTTCTCCTTCACCTTTTCCTTCTTCTACTCCTCCACCTTCTCCTCCTCTTCCCTCTCCTCCTCCACCTTCTCCTCCTCTTCCCCCTCCTCCTCCACCTTCTCCTCCTCTTCCCCCTCTTCCTCCACCACCACCACCACCACCTCCTCCTCCTCTTCTCCCTCCCCCTACTCCTCCTCCTCCTCCTCCTCCTCCATCTTCTCCTTCTCCTCCTCCCCGACTTCCTCCTCCTCCACCATCTCTCCTCTTTTATCATATTCTTTTAAACTTTCATCTTCCCATTTATTTTCTCCTTTCTTTTTTCTCTCTCCTTCTTCAGCCCTTTTTCTCTTCTCTTTTCTTCTTTTTATTTCTCCCTTTTTTCGAACCTCATTCAAACATTAGAATTATAATTTCTTCCTAATTCCTGACTGGCATTCTCCTGATAATGGACTTAACTATCCCATTCTCTTTTCCCTTCAATTAGAACTATTGTTTTCGACAGCAAACGCCTATGTGACAGAAATTCTTTAAGACGCACGCTGAGGGAGATCTCTCAAGTTTGCCAATCGCTTGTCAAACATCGAAGTGAATAATTCGATCAAACAACCAAGGCTCCCTTTACTCTGCCTTGTGGCAAACACTTTCCAAAGACTTGATTTGGAATGACAACAGCCGCGCCAAGTGACACTTTCACTCTCACTCACTAGCACTCATTCAATTGTTCTCTCTCACTCACTCTCTCTCTCTCTCTCTCTCTCTTTATTATTCTCTCTCGCTCCCATTCACTCACCCTCACTCTAGTTCTGTCTGTGAATTATTTTTTTTTTATTCCCTCTTTACCAAGCCTCTCTTTTCATTTTGAGATTCTTCCTTGAAAAAGCTTATTCTCGAAACTCCAATAATTACTGTCTTCTAATCCATCCATCCAGTTGTAACTTTCTACCTTTCTCATTTTCCCTTCTTCTTATTCTTCTTATTCTTCTTCTTCCCACTTCTCCTTCTTCTTCTTCTTCTTCTTCTTCTTCTTCTTCTTCTTCTTCTTCTTCTTCTTCTTCTTCTTCCCACTTCTTCTTCTTCCCACTTCTTCTTCTTCTTCTTCTTCTTCTTCTTCTTCTTCTTCTTCTTCTTCTTCTTCTTCTTCTTCTTCTTCTTCTTCTTCTTCTTCTTCTTCTTCCCACTTCTTCTTCTTCTTCTTCTTCTTCTTCTTCTTCTTCTTCTTCTTCTTCTTCTTCTTCTTCTTCTTCTTCTTCTTCTTCTTCTTCTTCCCACTTCTTCTTCTTCTTCTTCTTCCCACTTCTTCTTCTTCTTCTTCTTCTTCTTCTTATTCTTCTTCTTCCCACTTCTTCTTCTTCTTCTTCTTCTTCTTCTTCTTTTTCTTCTTCTTCTTCTTCCCACTTCTTCTTCTTCTTCTTCTTTTTCTTCTTCTTCTTCTTCCCACTTCTTCTTCTTCTTCTTCTTTTTCTTCTTCTTCTTCTTCTTCTTCTTCTTCTTCTTCTTCCCACTTCTTCTTTTTCTTCTTCTTCTTCTTCCCACTTCTTCTTCTTCTTCTTCTTCTTATTCTTATTCTTCTTCTTCTTCTTCTTCTTCTTCTTCTTCTTCTTCTTCTTCTTCTTCTTATTCTTATTCTTATTCTTATTCTTATTCTTATTCTTATTCTTATTCTTATTCTTATTCTTATTCTTATTCTTATTCTTATTCTTATTCTTATTCTTATTCTTATTCTTATTCTTATTCTTATTCTTATTCTTATTCTTATTCTTATTCTTATTCTTATTCTTATTCTTATTCTTATTCTTATTCTTATTCTTATTCTTATTCTTATTCTTATTCTTATTCTTATTCTTATTCTTATTCTTATTCTTATTCTTATTCTTATTCTTATTCTTATTCTTATTCTTATTCTTATTCTTATTCTTATTCTTATTCTTTTCTTATTCTTTTCTTATTCTTATTCTTATTCTTATTCTTCTTTTTCTTCTTTGCGGTTTGGATTTGAGAACGGCTGACAAATCACTAGCAAAACCTTAACTATATGGTGACTTCTAAAGTGAATGATATAGATGAATAGATGGTATAGAATATATATGCATGATAATGTCCAAAACAGAAAAAAAACTTTATTTTATCACTTTGTCACCCGCACGCACATGAAAACTGTCTCTTATCATTAGGTATCAAAGCCTCATGATTGTTTTTCTATTCCAAGTTCAAAATTATCCAGTCATGTCTGGTGTTTTTGAATTGAAGTAATCTGAATTTGTAGTCTCAAAATTTCTGAAAACAAAAGAGAACCAACAGTGCACAATTAGCTCAAAATATCTTTATCGTTTTAACGGTAATTTCTAATTCAATTCCAATCGCTAGCTTGCTGCTTCTCAGTTTTCAATTCTGTTTCTATGGAGTGAAACGGATTAGAAAAAAAAATGGAAATGTTGAATCCATCTGTAAGGCTTTATCACAACGATTGGTGAGTGAAAAAGGCAGTTGGTGAGGGGGGGGGAAGAGCTTGAATCTAATTGGTCAAAGGCTTAGAAACTGATTGCAAGAGTTTTAATTAAAAAACGAAGGCACCAAGCTTTGTCCTGGCTGCCTTCCTTCATCTTTATGAAACATCCCGGCTGAGTTGGATACGCGCATGCGCTGAATTTTAGCTCAGAAGAGGGACTTGTTGGCGAAGGAGAAAAAATAGATGAAAATTCTAATTTGATTGCATCCTACACCATTAAATAGCAGTTTATGCAACGATTGTATTATGACTGTCTTTGAAATTACAAGTAAGATTACGTTAGTTAGATTACAAGTAAGTTAGGTCACGAGCAGAGCGAGTATTTTGAATAGCTCTCGGGTGCTTTCCGGTTAAAGACTTTTACCATTGATGGTGGAGTTGGCGTAACCGAGTTGGCTTATCGCTGGTCTGATATGCCAAAGGTCCTGGGTTCAATCCCTGTTGAGTACAAGATATTTTTCTTGAGCCACTCCTGTGTTTCGGTGGACACTTTAAGCCGTCGGTCCTGGTTGCATATAAAAAAAAGCAGTCGTTAAAAAACGGCGAGGTGGAACTACCCGTAAGGGTCTCCCCACCGCGAAAAGCCATACGAATTTACTTATTTACCATTGCTGGTATACGTTATGCTCCCTCCACTTTCTTAAACATCCTTAATTCTAAAAGAAATGTAAATTTAATTCGCCCGCTTAGATAAGCCGTTAAAAATGTTGTAATGATTAATGAGACTTGAAGTTGTCACAACCACATTTATTGAGAACAGAAAGATACTAGTTTTGGTTGTTACACCATTATCAATTTCATATAAACTAAAACTTAAGTACAGTAGCTTAATATAAAGGTATACATGTATGCTAAATTATTGTTGTGGTTATCCATTTTTCGTGGAGATAAGATAATAAGATAATATCATAAGATAATACATATGAATAGTGTATGCTAAACCTGTATACTAAAGAGGGAACGATACTATTCGCTGAGGGGGAGAGTGTTTGTAATAGGCTGACCTTCATTGAAGGTCTGTGATTGGCTGAAGGTCAAAACAAGACCCGCCCACTGTTGGGAGGAGTAACAAGCTTCTATTTAAACTTAACTGAGTATATTTCAATTAAGTATTAATTATTTTAGTATTATTACTAATTATTATTGCTAATTATTTAGCAGTATTATTGTGTGAGACAATATTTCCATTCAAATTAATGCAGATTGAATTATCAATACTCTTTTTGGTGAAGTTGACATGGAAGGACTTCATCTCGTTTAATTGATGGGAAAATTAAAGAAAATTTTGCGTGACAAACTTATCAGTGTGCCACTTTATGCTATAAGTGTCGACGAGATGAACTTGTTTTTTGAATTGTTTTGAGGCTACACCTTCTAGTGCCATCTCGATAAGTGTTTTATGTTTTACCACCTGACGAAATCTATCCAGCATGAAGGCTGGTCAATGAGTGATTGATTAAAATTTAAAACAAAATGAAATTTTATCCTCCATTTTTTTGTCTATTCAAAGAATTTGTTGCAAAAGCTGTAAGTGAAACGTAAAAGGTTTCACTTCACTGTAGTAGTATAAATTTGGGCATTTCAGGATAGCCCCCCCCCCCCCCCCACTTTGAACTTGAAAAAAGGGGGGGAAAGGGGGGTAAGGTGGGAGGGTGAAGGGGGGTTGTGCCTCTTTTTTCAAGGTCAAGGTGGGGGGGGGGGGGGGGGCTGTTCTGAAATGCCCAAATTTATACTTCTCACTGTATTCATAAGGCTGATTAGTTAAACCCATCATTCGTGATACGAAACAAACGTTTTGTGTTAGAACAAGCAAAATCCTGGTACTGGTACCCCTCACCACCAGACCGCAACTTTTTTATTTGTAACTTGAGTTGAACAACAGACAGTACAATCACTTATCCGTCATGTGAACATCGAGAGAGTTTACTGTTAACATGAAGCGATGGCAGAAATTAATCGTTCTACAAACTGAGATAGCTCAATGTCAGACAATCTTCTGAGAAGTTGGCGCTACCCCTGTCAACACTCCCTTGCTGAAGGGGGTTGGTTGTTTTCCGAGGGGTTTCAGCACCCCCTGATGACTAAGGAGGGGTTTTGAGGGAGTAGCAGCCCCCTTCTGCCACTAATTAACGTCTCTATCCATTGTTGAGTGCCAGCCAACTGATGTCTTTGATAAGTGGACTATTTCAACAAGTGGCCTCCATATTGGTTTCTCTGATATTCCAGCCTGCAACAGACCATGACTAACTAGGCCTCATATTGTACATCAGAAACAGAAGAACAGACCCCTTTGTAGCAAGTGTTTGATTGAAATGTTTGTCGAATCCTTTATTACCTTGAAGACGTCAGCCAAAATTGATCCTGGTGACCTTGCAGTAACAAAACGTTCTCCAGACGCTCTTCATTAAGATGTTCAGTCACGACAGCTCAAGACTGCGTTTGGATGGGTAACCCTGCCTCTAATAATTGAAGTTATAAGCATTATTGTTACTTAGTTACTTATTTTTTAAAGAGTCTTGAAAATATCGAAATATTTAAAAAACAATTGAAAAAATATTTAGTTGAGAGCTTTTTATAGTGTACAAGAGTTCCTTTCACATCAAAATTAAGCCTCACCTCAACTAATTATAGTATTTATCGTATCTTAGTGTATAATTGTCTAATATTCCTCAACTGGAGTCTCCAAGACGTAATCTACAAAAAAAAAAAAACATATGATGGTTCGGAATTTGTGATACGAAGCCACAAGTGAGTGAGCCCCAGGGTATTTATGAACGCATCTCTTTCAAGAAAGACTTGAAAAGCGTCACTGAGCGAATGCCTTTAATGCCTCATTTGGTGTTAATGTTTCTGGATTGTAGGTCCACCATGACAGGTTCAAACGGCGAGGTGGAACTACCTTCAAGGGCCTTCCCAAAAATAAAAATACAAGCTTATTATTATTATTAATCATAAGATTCAGGGCCGTATTTATGAACGTATCTCATCCCAAAAGGACTAGAATATGCTCACTTATTTACTGAGCAAGTTATCTAGCTTAAAAGCCAATGAGTAGCTGTAATATCTCAATTATATGTTAAAGAACGGTTAATTCCTAGAAAGAAGTCGGACTCGTTCCTTGATTATTGTCTTTTTTTAAATATTTCCATTCACCGACGTTCTCTTCAACATTCTTCAGAGAAATTATTTAGATATAGCATACTGTGCTTGAAAGGTATCTGAAATAATTGAGAGACTAGAAGAAATAAAAGAGCTTAGTCTCATGAAACATTTTGAGGAACTCAAAGAAAATGAAGAAAATCATAAAAAACCCAGGATGAAGTTGAATACTACAGAGAATGAATCAGAGAACAAACGTCTGTTCGTTGTGATTTCAGAGAATATTCTAAAAAATTCTATAATTCGATTGAGGAACAGATTTCAGTCCATGGGAAAACTTATTTTTTTCTGCCTATTGAACAGCAAAATGTATAATGAGTATATTTCCAGAAAATATAAATGAGAATTTACAGAAAATTCTTTGAAGTTACTGGTGATACAATTCTTTGTTTGAGGATGAAGCCCACATAGGTCTGAGACCTGTGCGTGGGTAATGAGTTGAATTATGGTGATTGATGAGATGGACCTACAGTTTTAGGTGGGATCCGAACCACGGAACATTTTTTGACGTAATCCGCTTGAAAAACGAGTTGTCTGTTCTGTATTCGTCGTAGATTGGTTATAGAGTATCCCAATTTGTATTCATGCATATTTTGTAGTTTTATTCCACACACATTTATTGATTAATAATTTTAGTCACATTTTAGAGAAAATGTCATGTAGGCCTATTCATTATCAGCGCATGCCCAAAGGTTTTAGTCGGCATTCGCTACTGCTGGCGTGCGTTCTTAATCAAGCTAGGAAGATAGGAGCTAGCTGATCTTATAAGATCATATTTTATCATATTTCTACTTCAGGATTGATAAAAAACAGCAGTGGTGAAGCTATCTCTAACTACTAGGGGAGTCTAGAAATTTTCAAGCTTACCTTAAATTTTTCAATATTTTTTTTTTTAAATTCCATTACCGCCAGTAGGTAATAAGGCCGATTCTGATGCGGCCAATCAGAAGACAGGGGGGCGTGGCCACCCCCCTTCCCCCTCCCCCAGGTCAGACATTTTGTAAACACCCACCCCTTCCCCCTGTCGCAGTCAGCCATTTTGTTTTTAAGGTCACATACCCCCCTTCCCTATGTGTCCCCACTTTATTCCCAATAGATTAAAGGGGGACCCCCCGCAAGCACCAATGAGAGAGGACCTATCCCCCCTGACCCCACCTCTCACAGAAGGTTCCCAATAAATATAGAACATACAGCTTTATATCTATATATACATGCTTGCAATTGTATATCTATATATACCTGCTTGCAATTACTATATCTATATTTGCAATAGCATCAGCCCCCCCGCCGCCAGATTTAGCTATTAATTGCATCTGCACACTTGCCACCTCCTGCTGTGATTCTCAAAGCCCTCTCTTTCACACGTGCAGTGTTAATATACCCCCCTGCCCCCCAGACACTGCTTCAGATATTAATAACACTTCCGCCCCCTGCTGTGAAAAAAAAAAAAAAAAAAAAAAAAACTATTTCATAACGTTTAAAAGCAGAGCACGTGCACATGTTTTATGTGTGTGTGTGTGTGTGTGTGAGAGAGACACGCTCTCAGGTCATTAACCTTAGAATTTAACGGTCGCATCACGTGCCTAGCAGGTGGGGGGCTGTACACAGAAATAGAATAGTTCTACACTCCTCGATTCCTAGATTGATAGCGTTGTAATAGGCGTTCTTGTTGGGGAGGTAAAAACAAACTGCTATCATATTTTATCGTCGGCTCATCCATCCCAATAAGCCGAAGAAATTCGCTGACAGTATGTTCTGGCAATAGTCCTCGTCCCTCCAACTCTTTATAATCAAACGTTCTGGCAGCCATTACACATTTTTCTATCAAATAATAGGCATATCTATACATCAGATCATTTAAATGCCTCTTGAAATCTCGATTATTATGCACATAATCCATTAATAGGTCCTGTGATATTTTTACAGCTGTGTTAAGTTGTTCATATGAGATGAATCCTGCTTTTTCAATTATAAACTCTTTTTTAGTGAGTAAATTTTCCCTATTGAATTCATCTCGAGTGAGTAGTTTATCTCTTTCTGCCTTTGCCTCTTTGCTAATAATTTTCATCTCATTATTGAGGGTATGTCTACTCACCAGCACACTAGCCTTCTCCTGCTCAAATTCTCTCCTAGTTAAAACAACCTGTTCTAAATCATGCATGCGTTTTTCCAACACATTGTTAATTATACTTAATCCACTATTGAGATTTTCAAACGACACAAGTTGGCTTCTTTCATTGTTAAATTCTGTTCTAGTTAAAACAGCTTTCTTCAACTCACTCAATTCAAATTTCAACTTGTCAAAATTCGCTACTAATTTTTTTAACTCCTCTAATTGCTTCGCATGCACTGTATGCAGCCTACCGAATCGATCGGTGTTCATTGTTCGAATGTCGAAATTAATTATCAACACCTCGGTACACCCGCTTTAGCGGAGAGGTTCCGATTTGTGTTGCTTGTCAAGATGACTCGCGCTGGCAGCACTGACGTCACCACCCCAGCTCATGTCTTTAGTCTGCTATTCTCACTTTACACGATGTTTCGCAGAGGGGTGAGGGGGCGCCCACTCCGCATTCCTTCTAACCTCCTCTTTCGCAACAGCCGGTTTTACCCAGCCTCATCTCTCTCATATTTCTTTCTCTCCTCTTTCGCTCTACTGAACAGCTTCCTGGCAACGCCGGCTGTCCTCGCTTTTTTTACTGTATAAAGCTGGCTTCTCGCAGTTCTTGTAATATCGAATCGATTTCAATATCGTGAGCTGAATTTCCTGCATTTTTTGAACCCATTAAAATAAATAACCGTTCGACTAGTTCGTTAACATCATCCCAGAATATGTAGTTTCTATCACGTGATTTATTTCTAACAAAATTCAATAATCCCTTCCCATACTTTGAACGTTTTTTGGGTGGAAAAAGTTTCTGTATAATTTGAGATTTTTTACCAGAATTGCGAATTACGTAACCCTGGTTATTAATATGTACAGATGTCAGTGATAATATTTTTTTATATTTCGCCAAATCTTTGTTATTGTAGAGATTTGAATTTGGTCTACTGTTAAACAATAGCTCCAACAAACCATGAGTCATTCTAAACCTTTGTTCGCCGACAGTTATAAAAACATCATCAAAACTTACGGGCTCATCGCCGATAAAATATAAATTTTGTTTATGATCAAAACGTATACCATAAGGAATAGAATTATCTAATTTCTCGTTATGAAACACACCTAAATAGTTGTCTAAAATTTCTTCTATTCGAGTGCGACGGTTAGTAATATTCAAAGTCGAATCAAAGAAAGCAGATTTATCATTAGCAGAAATATTTACATCTTCCTCCCCATCCTCCTCCTTCTCCTCCACCTCCTCCTCCTCCTCCTCCTTCTCCTTCTCCGTTACCAACGGTTCAACCTTGTGTTCTTTTTCGCGCTTTACTGTTTCATTGGCAGAGATTGTGCTCTTTTTGAGTTCAATTAATGGAGTAATTATTGGTTCCAACCTTTTACGATTAAATTCCTCACTCTGTGTTTGAAAACCCAATAAATTTCTGTGTTTTTCAATAATAGTTTTTCTCAATTTTTTTATTCTATCTATTAAACTGCTTCTCTCCCCAACAGATGATGCTGCGGTAGGAGCAGCACGACCGCGTTTCTTACGCATATTAACTTTCTCCATTAATGCCGCGACGTTGAATGAACAAAAAACGTGCAAACACCGAAGTTACCTCATTGCAAAGGAATCTTTATGAATTTATCCAATCGCTCTCTGTATCTTCCATTTTCAGCCTTACATTCAGTAAAAATAGAAACAAATTTGTGAGCACCTTTTGACCACACCTCCCAACATAGTTTTCTAAACTCACTGAAACTCATATCTTCCCCTACAAAATCCCTATAAATTAATTTCAAATTTAATTGATCAAGTTTAAAAATAATTAGCATGTTTGCGTTATCTCGGATGTGATGTTTTTTAATAGATCCGTAACTTTGTACCAAGTAGGCTGTGTCAATTTCGCGATGTCTACCCATTGTAAAGTAATTACGAATTTGAGGTACATTGCTTAATTGTAAATCATCAAAAATGACAAGAGAGTTTCTCTCAACTTTGTTGGGATGCTTTATCATATCAGTATTGTCTGATAAATGAAAAGTAACACATTTTATCTTTGAAAACACCTTTTTCAAAAATTCATATTTATCCTGGTACAAAGAATTACTAAATAAGTATAAATGTTTAAATTTCAATCCGTTTTTATTGAAAATCAAATTCAATAACGTATTTGTCTTACCACTGTTGGATCTTCCAATCAGGATAATGCGTGCATTATGCGGTAATAAACTACCATTTTTACTCTTGCCAATGTTCGGTTTACCTGTAATAACCTCATCAAAATTGATGATGGGTATGGTCGTATCCTTTACCATTGTATCACTATGATAGTCAATGGATAACTGAATAAAACACATGCTTCAACATATTATATCAATTTATTGATAATATTTTTCAGTTCTTTTCCAATATACAACATTTCGCTTATTTACAATATAATACATAGTATTTACAATATAATACATAGTATTTACAATACAGTTCTTAACCTAGTAAATTCTTTCTCTCGATCCATGTAGGTTCGCTGAAACCTAACCATTTAACCATTATTTTATCTTTATTTTTCCTTATAATTTTCTCTACTAAATAAACTTTCTGCTCCTCCTCATCCAGCTTTGTTTTTTTCATTTCTTCTTCGTAGAAACGGCCAGAAATTATTTCCCCTTTCAAATCACGCAAGATGTAAGTAGGTGGCTTAGTCGGATAGACTGAATGAATTATAAATAATTCCCCACTCCAATTAATATTATACGATTTGTCGAAAACCTGTCTGTACTTACTAATGCGTACAACATCGCCCAATTTAAATTTCGGTTTTATTCGTTTAGATTTCAAACGCAAGTTCTCATTGGCCGCCTTATTAAGCGATGCTATTATATGATTTCGATGTTTTTTGCGAACATCAGATGGCCGCATTTGAATTGTTCTGTGGAAAGCATTATTATACTCTTTAACCATTGTTGGTAATGCTCCCACCCATCGTTTTGTTCCATGCTGCGTTAAATATTTATAGATTTTTGATTTAATAGTTCTAATAAAACGTTCGACTATTGCAGCTTTTTTCTCACTAAAAACATGGTAATGTTTAATATTATACCTATCCAATAATGCTTTTACTTTTGTATTAAAAAATTCGGTACCTTGGTCTGTCTGAAAAAATTTAACATTTTTATTTTTACGAATAATTGGTTCAAGTGCAGCATACACAGAGCCGGCACTTTTGGATTTTATTGGCACACAATAAGCATATTTAGAAAAACAGTTAATTACAGCTAAAATAAAAGTAAAATTTGAATTATCTCTCGCCAGCGAGCTCATATCAATTAAATCTGCCTGAAGCAGATCCACCTCACTTTTAATCTCATATTTTCTCCTATTAAAATGTACTCTTGGCACAGAATGCAATTCTTGTGCTAATCTATGTCTAATTTCATTCATTTTTGTCGACATCACACACGTGTGATATATCTCAACTGCCTCGGCACGCGTCCACGCGTCGCGTGGGTAATCTATTTTTAGCCACCCTCTTTTTGTGAAGCAGCGCGCCTCACTTCTCCTCTCCTCACTCACCGCCTCACACTTTGAGAGGAAGGTTCTTCTTCTACTACTTCTTCTTCTTCTTCTTCTTCTCCTTTTTCTTCTCCTTCTTCAACTTGGGGGATTCTATAATGACCCCATGCCAAGGTGTCAACCGAATTGGGCATGATGTATCTTTTATCATCATAGCATGAGAGCGCTGTTTTTGCACATGCAATCTGATATACTTTATGACAATAGCTCCTTATCATATTGAACCTCTCGTAATGTGAGCTTCTTTCGAATAAACATTTTTTGTACAAATCATATGTTAGACAGCGATCTTTAACAGATTTCTTTACACCCTTAGCTACGTTTTTATACAATTCATTCTCATCATCTACATATTTAAAACTATACATTTTGGGCCGTAAGCCAGCAAAATGTGTGATAATTTTTGAATTTGTCTCATCTTTAAATTTCCCAACCACTTTTTTATTTACAAGACTATAACATTTGTGAGTGGTTGGGTAATCAGATGTGTCAAACCACGTCAAATTATTCCTAATATCCTGGTACACATCCTCAGTTTTTATTTCATAGAAAAGACTATCTGTATCCGACATTAATAGATTCACATTTTCAGGACGATATATGTTCAAAATTTTGTTGTAGTGGAAATCAAACATTAGCTGTTTACTCAATTCCAAAATGGTGAAACCCGCATAAATTGGTTTGTTCAAGCATATTTCAGATTTTCTTGAAAACACCCCAATTACATTTTCATCAAAAATCACCCAGCGTTTACACAATGGCCTGGAAACATATTTATCCAATTTTCTCTCATCTGTTATGAGATTTACGGTGCAATGGTGTCGATTACCCTGGAGAGATTTTCCGTATATTATATTCGATAAATTTTTAAAGTTCTGAACTTCAAATTTATTCCTGGCATTTCGCCTACATTCCGTATTGAATTGAATGTAAGGTTGTAGCCAACGGGACTGCGTAAAACTAATTACCCTATGAATCTTCGTTAAACGCATACCCAACTGAGTGTAAAGCTGGAGATTGCGATAATGAATTACATATTTTGTTCTATCATAAAGTGTTGCAAGGAGTTTTGTTGATGATTTTTGTGAATCGTGTTTTTGATATTCAGACATCAGGTGAAGGGGGGCTGCTTCTTTTGTGGGGGCAAGGGGAAACTGATTGTGAGAATCGTGTAAGTATTGTGGATACTGCATATCAACCTCCAGAATGTATCCAATTTCTGAATCGGCACTCAAGTTTAAAAAATCTACTTGTGCGATTTCATTCTCATTCAAAAATTTAAAATTTCCGCTCGGGAGAGGTTCGCACATTGCGTATCCATATAAATTGTTAGCATCCAGGTAAACAAGGTAATTAGTAGGTTTACTCTCATCATAATTCGACATATATGGGTTGTTCGCTTCAGCGAACCTATGCGGAATGACCGATAATCCTCCTCTCACTGCACCCTCAATCATAAGATGAATATCAATGTCCCGAATCAAACCAAGCTCCACCTGTGTGTATTTTAGCATGCAATTCCATGAGAAATGTGCCAATGAGAGAAAGTGGATAGCATCCAATCCATATTTGTCGAATAATGATGAGCGCATATCCTCAAAAACATCGGCCAAAAGCAGAACATCCGTTAGAAGGTATAGATCGTGATATTCGCCAAGAGAGGAAATATTACACGCTTTCCACACCTTCTGTGCATGTTCATATTCAGCAGGATCCAATGGTGAATCGTTCAAATCATTGTGGAATGCTTCTATGGGAGGAAGACACGTTTCATTGAACTTTTCAGCACAATCAAAATAAGTGTATGGATACACACCCTTTTTGATTAAAAGCCGGTGCTGTTCAGGTGTTCTGAATACAGTGTACATCCTTTTAAATTTCGTTTCCAATTCAGTACTTTCTGACAAATTTTTTACAAGTGAATCTAATGAAGCATTCATGAACTTAAAACTATCTAAAAACCTAATTTTACCAATACTAATTGTCATAAATTTTTCAGAGGAATTGGCGATGCAATGTATTTTTCTTTTGCATTTCCCCAAAGCTTGCACAATAAAATGGGAATCGTACCCTGCGAAATTATGTATATAACATGGAATAAAATCGGGTGATTTAGCATTTAAATTACAGGCTTGGTGAGCTGCACAAATAAATTCGCCTGATTCGTGCGAGTGGTGTTTGCATCTCACCTCACCAATCAAGAAATCCTTCCCACATAAACCACATTGTTTTGCATCATCAAATACTTGTTGTTCACGCTCATTTAATGGAATCATCGGTATTTCGCGTTTCATATCATTATAAAGCATTTCACCTAAATCTGTTACATCATCAACGAATTTTTTAATAATTTTTTCACTTTCATTTCGCGCGCGATAAAGAATGGGTCCATGACAAATTTCACCATGTATATTTAACACTACGAAGCAATACCCGCACGCAACATGCTCACGCGTCTTTTTTGTGAAGCTACTAGTAACAGGGTCTGAAGCATCAGCTTCTTCTTCCCCCTCTTCTCCGCTTTTAATTGGTAAAATAAACGATTCAAAATCGGCGTAAATTACATATTTAGGTTTAAGTGTATAAGTATAGTTTGTAAATTTGATTACATCACCTTCTTTGGGTAGCACCGTTCTTTGCGCCGCGAACTTTGAACAAAGCTCTTGATGCCTTTCCAAATTTTGTTTTCCATCTCTATTTACCATTTTGTCAGTTGTGAAACGATGGAAACAAAATTCGCATATGTGTACTTGATGCCCTCTTTTTGATAAATGACTCAAGAGCCGAGACAACCCGTTTTTCCCGTTCGCGGTATTGATCAAGCAAAAATGTGATTTATGTGGTGCGGTTTTAGTTGTTAAAAGCAAAAGATTCACCTGATGTCTGCGTTGCCTATATATACTACATCTGTAGGGATAGAATTTCTTTCCATCATCGTCGTACGCAATTACATTAATCGATATGTTGGGATTCAAAATTTCAATTTTCCTAACATCTCTCATGGTGGCTGGGAAGTTAACACCGTTTGTGTTGAGTGTGTGAGCAAACTTGCTCAGATATTCAACAGTCATATGTGTACCTCGACGATGATGGAAATAAGCGAGAATTGACCACAATAGGCATTTCTCGTCATTGAAATTTTTTATGTTAATCACACACTTTTTCCTTACAATAAAATCGGGAGTCTCTACAAAGGAAGATGAGGATGTGTACATAGGATTATACCGAATTATGTTTAAATCTAAAGAATGTATTCTACTCAAAACCCACCCACTACCAAATTTTGTAAAATTCTGGAAAGAATTTAAAATTTTCTTAATAGCTAATTCATAGTACTTGTTCAATTCATCTAAATTTTCACGAACATTCACACATATTGCCGAGTAGCTGTGAAAGTTTACAGTACTCGAAATTTGTTCACTTTCCTCGGGCAAAACAATCAATTTTTGTAATATAATATTTAACACCAAAAACCATTTCACATTTCCGTGGAAACGGTCTGACTCCTCGACGATCTGGTTCAATACTATGGGTTTTGTAGCTTCCAAAGTCGATTCCACGTCCAGCTCCTCGTCTAGATAGGTTATACGGTGACGTATCGCGTTATTGTTCAATCCACGCAGATCCTTGATTGTATACCGCATTTTGACGAATTAGTGCTCTCTCTCTAAAACAAAACAAGTTAGTAGCAGATTAGAAGTTGATCACCACGCACTGTTCTAAATTACGAAAGATTGACTTTCAAAGGAAGCGATTCCACTGCGTTCTCCAACTGAAAGGTTAAAAAAGATTATGAGTGTGAAACAGATTATATCTATGGATATAAACGTGGCGGTAGACGAGGATGAAGAAAAGTTTATTAAAAATAAATCCTCGTTCGAAAAACAATTAATACATAAATTACGCTTCCACCGCTATGAGTGTTATGGAAGAGAATTTGGACACTATTGCATGTGTATAAATCCTGCACTCAATGAACCATTACACCAATTTATTGGAGAATGTAATTCAGATACTTGTTTTTATCGAATAATGCAATTACATATTGCAGATAACCATCACGAATCGTGTAATGGCGTCTATCACACATTTAATATGTGTAACAACAAAATTGATAAATTTTTGTGTAATTCATCCAGAAAATTTCGGTGTGGGAAAAATTGTAAATTATTTCAAACACTCAAGTGTGTTGGTAAAACTGAGTAGGAATACTGAACGTAAGTTTACTCCTCCAATGTACAACAATCGGCAGCAGAATTAGTTGAATGGAGATACTCGCATGCAATGTGTTTTCTGCAGAATAATAGTTTCTACCGAGAAAAATAATTCGAAATAATGCGCAGTCAATAATCGCTACTTACATTGTAAAAGGGTGATGGCAAATGATGAACTCTCTCTCTCTAAGATGTCTGCTCTCTCTCAGATGTGTGCTCTCTCTCAGATGTGCGCTCTCTCTCAGATGTATCCTCTCACTCAGATGTGTGCTCTCTTACACTCCGCTGGTACAACTGATCTAAAACAAACAAGTTAGTAGTGGATTAGAAGTTGATCGGCACACTATGGATCAATCACACGTTTTAATGTACGAAAGATTGAGGTTGTTGAGTTTTGATGAGAGATGGAAAAAATTCGAATCTCCCCTTTTATCACCTAAACATTTAGCTAAACTGGGATTTGTATTCAAGACACCACCAGACTCAGTGCAGTGCGTGTTTTGTTTAGTTGGTTTGGAAAAATGGCTAATAACAGATGATCCCGAAAAAGAACATGAAAAACATAGTCCGAATTGTGGGTGGAGGAGAATGCATAATATTTCTATCGAGAATGAAAATTTTAATAATCTTCGGGATTACGACCAGCGAATAAAGACATTTTATCAAACATCAAAGCCTCACTGGTCAAACTCATTTAATAAGAGGATATTGGTTTTTAAAAGAAATGCTGAATATTTCGCGAGTAATGGATTTTTTCTACATAAAACGGGTTATTTGCAATGTGTATATTGTAAAGTAATTATTGCAGATTCGAAAAAACTGTGTCATGCATCGTTTTGTATATATAATAAGAACAGTCTTAAAGGGGAAGGAGGAGAAGGAGGAGGAGAAGGAGAAGGAGAAGGAGGAGGAGAAGGAGGAGAAGGAGAAGGAGGAGGAGAAGGAGAAGGAGAAGGAGGAGGAGAAGGAGGAGGAGAAGGAGGAGAAGGAGAAGGAGGAGGAGAAGGAGAAGGAGAAGGAGAAGGAGGAGAAGGAGGAGAAGGAGGAGAAGGAGGAGAATTAATTAAAAAAGTAAACAAACCTGTACGAGAAGGAAGCCGAGGAATCACTTGCGCTCTGTTGTAGACTTGAAACACCTCTAGTTGGAACTGAAACATACAAAATAGGGAAAATGGATCAGATTGATGTTTAAAAATTTGGATTATGCACACTTATTATCAGATTATGGAGATGTCGTCTGCATTAATCAGGTGTGAGAAGATTTATTGTAAATATTATTGAACAATTACTATTTCTATTACAATTGCTCCAATTTAATATGCAAGATTTTTTGCACTAACAGTATTTACCCAAAAACTTGTAAAAATGCGTGATTGGGTTGAAGATAATTTTTATGAGTTTGATTATTTTGTGGCTTTATTTCAAGTTTGTTATAATTGATTAATGTAAATAAAGATTTGAATTATTATTGCTCACCTTTGTTTCAAACTGATGTGATGCTTTCAAAATGATCACTCTTCTTGTTGTGCCGTTCAAAAACGCAAATGCTCTTTTATCGCTGTGCGCGGATAGCTAAAGTTCAAACTGTTGTGACGCTTTCAAACTGATAAAGATGATCACACTTTTTCGATCCGATAACTATGACGTTCAAAACGCGAATGATCTTTTAGCGGTGTGCGCGACAATCTAAAAAAGGATTGCGGGATGCGATGAGCTTCCTTCTTTTAGGTGAGCACCTAAAAGAAGGAAGCTCGCAGGAAGCTCTCGCTGGCACGCGCTCGCTTCTCCCCCTCAACACGGTGTTCTATTTTTATCAGTATGTTTACATCTGTCAACATGGAATGTGCTTTGGCGATGCGGCACGTGTGGAAAACGATAGTACTATTTATATTTCTATTATGCTGTCTAAACACCGTACTACTTTTAAATAAAAATAAATCGTGCAATCTGCATGAGAAACGAAATGATACGCAATTTCTTTTCAATTCCTTTGGATCGTCAACTTCACTGAGAAACCATACTTTATTCAATATTAAATCTTGCGTTAATTCGTATTATAAAACACCAATTTCCTTTGAAATTGGGTTGATACATTGGTATAAATTTATGGTTGATGAGCGAGAAACAGTTTGTAATTTCTACAAATACTATAGCGTTCTTGCAAATTGTGCCAAGACTTTTAATGAAAAATCGAATTTTCTTTTGAAGAAAACTAATCAATTATGTAGTAGTAGTAGTAGTAATTACAGTTCAGTTTATGTTTAACCTTTAAAGGATGAACACTGTTAAGAAAAAGCGCCGCACTGTTCGTAAGCGTGGTAGAGGTATTTTATCAAAAATTGGGAATATTTTGGGTACAGTGATAAATAGGGGGGTTGACCTGTTACCTGTAGAAGCGCACCTAGATGGGTATAATTTCTGCGGTCCAGGAACGAGGTTAAGGTCGAGGTTAGCACGTGGAGATAAAGGAATAAACCGTCTTGATGATTTATGTAAGACGCACGACATAGTTTACTCCCGAGCGTCTGATAACAAGACGCGGGCGGAGGCTGACAGGCACTTGGCAGATGGAGCTTGGGAAATTTTCAAGGACCCAAAAACGGGGTTATCTGAGAGGGCATATTCTTATCTTGTTACAAACATTATGAAAGCGAAATCCGCATTTGGTGGCGGTTTGAGAAAACGAAAAACGAGGGGAGTTAGAAAAACGCATAGTGATAGTATTAGGCAAAAGGCGATCAATAGGTTAAAAAATCATATTGCTGGTCGCGGTTTTTATCTGAAACCATATCCAACAGGCGGAAGAATACTAGTACCTCCCACCCAATACGGTGTAACACTATTTCCCAAGGTTAAAAAGAAGCAAGGAGGAAAAAAGCAGAGGAAAAGACAGAGAAAAACGCAAAGATGAACGGCCCGCTGTCAAACTATGACCTGATAAAATGGTGCAAAATATTAGATATACCACTAAGGGGCATATATATGATTGATACACTTCCGAGTAAAATTCGAAATAATGAGCTCGCAATTGTTAATTTAGACAAACAGATTGGAATGGGAACACATTGGACTGCATATATTAAACGAGGGAAAAATGTGTATTATTTTGATCCGATCGGTGACTTGCAACCGCCACGCGAATTGGCAAAATATTGGGAAAAAGAAAATAATGTAAAAATATTCTATAATACCAACCAATTGCAGCGGGTAAACACAGACATTTGTGGGCACCTAGTGATTTTGTTTCTTGCTAACCAGTTGTAATTTTACGCTTGTGTTGAAAGCATTAGCTGAGTGAGTGATGGCTGTTATTACACTAACCTCAAAAACAAGTAATCTATATGAGAATTTAAACCACGCTCTGGAATTGGATAAAAATCGCGAATGGGAAATTGGATTGGTTAACTTGTGGACGTTTAATAGTATACCGAATATAATAAGGGGGAAAAATTCCAGTTTTAAATATGGAGATAAACTGGTGAATCTTGATACAGGATCGTACGAAATTGATAATATAATAAGCGCTATAAAGTTGAAATTGAACTTGAGCGATGAGAGTCTTGTTATACAACCGAATAATAACACTATGAAAGTTGGAATTTATTCCGATAAACCAGTAGATTTAACTTTTGACGATTCAATTGGTAAGACACTTGGGTTTGATAAACTTCTACTCGAAGCAAATACATGGCATTATTCAAATCATTTAGTCTCGATCAGTCATATTAATACAATCGTGGTGTCATGTAATTTAGCATGTGGAAGCTTCGCTAACGGAGATGAAAAGCATATTATTTACGAATTTCTGCCGAGGGTACCGCCCGGTTATTTGATTAATGAAACGCCCGCAGAAATTATATATGTACCTCTCAATACGCGCAGAATTCAGTTTATTAATGTGACGGTAACCGATCAAGACGGATCACTTATCGATTTTCGAGGGGATAGTATAACTGTGAGGTTACATATTCGTGAGAAAAGTTAGAAGATGGGTTTTATTGTATTCAATGCCGTACCTAAGCGTCGAGATGAGAACAGAGAAAGCGTCAGTAGGAGTTTAAGCTCAGTAGCGTTAACACCTATGTTAACGCCGAAAAACAGATTAACAGCTAAAAACGCGAGAATACTAGAAAAATTGGGATTTATAGTTAATTGGAAAAATGTCGGGAGCCGCAATAAGTGAAATTCTAGATGTCGATAGTCAAATTCAATTTTACTCTGATATTACTAAGTACGAATTTCACACGCACACAACATATTCTGGACAGAAACTAGGTAATTCGGATGAAGTAAGGCTTCCTGTAAATCAGCAGGATATATACACACTGCCTTGTAAATCCTTTCTATTTATTGAGGGGAGTGTTAAATGTACAAAGCCTGGTGCGAAACCCGAGGATCCGCCAGTGCATGCCGAATATAAACTTGTCAGCAACGTGGTAGGCCATCTGTTTGATGAGATACGTTATGAATTGGCGGGACAGCAAGTAGCGAAATCGAGACTTGTCGGAATTACGTCTACAATTAAAGGATTGCTTTTGAAAAATGTTTTCGATACAAATACATACCAATTGGCAGGATTTGATAGAGATGGATATAAGTTGACGGATAATAAATTCATTTTTTGCGTGCCGCTGAAACTTTTGTTACCATTTTTCGAAGATTTTCAACGAATAATTTTAAACTTGAAACAAGAGCTTGTATTATTGAGAAGTGCGTCGGATCTAAACTGCGTTGAATCGGCTACAGGAACAAATGTTTCTTTAACAATTGATAAACTACAGTGGAAAATTCCGTACATCCATTTGGAAGATCACGTAAGGTTGAAATTTTTGAAATTACTCGATTCTGATCGTCCTTTAAAACTTGCGTTTAGAAGATGGGAGATTCACGAATTTCCAAACATGGCGACATCGAGAATTCATTCGTGGGCAATAAAAACATCATCACATTTAGATGTTCCACGCTATGTAATTTTAGCCTTTCAAACGGCTCGGAAAAATGCTATTAATAAATCAATGTCTGATTTTGATTCGTGCGAGTTGTATAACGTTAAATTATTTCTAAACAGTCAATATTATCCCTACGATAATTTGTTGGGGAATAAGCAGATAATGTATCGTATGTTTTTAGATTTCGCGCCGAGTTACTATAATCGCACTATAAATGCAGAACATGGGAACGCTATTGATTTTAAAACGTTTTGCGAAAAATCACCAATAATTGTGATTGACTGTTCACACCAATCTGATCATTTGAAAACATCCACAGATATAAGATTAGATATGGAATTTAGTAAAGAACTACCAAACTCGACTTCGGCATATTGTATTCTTATAAGCGATTCAATAATGGAATACACGCCTTTAACCTCATTAGTTAGAGAAGTACAATAAATTGCCGGTAGGGGGATGTTTAAAAGGCGAAATGTAAAAAATAATTTATCATTCGTGTGGGCGTGTGTGAGAGAGCAACATGTCCACTTCTTCGCTGTTTCAAGAGGCGATTGGAGATTTTGAGGCTAGTGAAGACGGAAAAACACGTACAGTGGGAATACAGTGTGAGATGGAAGAAAAGAAGAAGAAGAATTTTGCCGTTGCGGATCTACACTGGTTTAAGGGAGATAATAATCAAATAATTTTAAAAGAATTCGCGCTGGTTGATCGGGCTGGTAATTATGTGGTACTACACTTTAAACCTCCTTTTCCGAAATCTACTTTGAGCTGGAAAATGTTTCGCGAGGCTACCTGGTTAGAACAACATTATCATAAAATATTATGGGATGAGGGGGAGATGGAGTTTACAGATTCATTGATGAGAGGATATCTCGGCGCGTATGATTGCATTTTTACAAAGGGAACAGAAAAAGCGGCATTTTTGAAAAAGTATCATAATGATGTACGTTGCATACCAGAATATTACGCGAAACCTAATTTCACAAAGTTTAAAGATACGTGGTGTTTTGAGGTTTGTAACATACACAAAAATGTAGAAGGTGGGAGGTGCGCTCTAATAAGTGCACAACATTATTTGCAACTATTAACATCTAACACGCTTCCAAAGATAGGAGAGGAGGGGGATTATACTTGTGAAAATAATCGAATGAAAAGTATGAGGAATTGCACTTTTTATAGTAGAACAAGCAAAAGAAATTATGCGAGACAAGGATTTTACTATGATGGAAAAAAGGTCGTATGCGTTTACTGTGGTTATGAGTTGGAATCACACAAAGTGAGAATTTGTAGCGTGGGCGTTGGTAGAAGACCTATCAATTTTTCGGTATTAATCCCGCTGTATAAATAATTAGTTGTAGATAATGGATCCTCAGAAGTGGATGTGTGCGGATAAAGAATTAGAGAACAAATTACGAGAATATCTGCAGTGGTTTGATTTGTGTGAGGATGCCATTAGAAATTCTACTCGTGAAAACATTGGACTTGCGAGACAGTTGAAACAAATTTTTTTAAACAGTGTAAATTTGAGTGATATTAACAATTATTTATCCTGGTACAGGCCGCATAGGCTTTGCGTTAAAAAATTATTACAAATTGAGGAAGAAGCTACAAACTGCGCTTGCGCAAACAGCGGTGGGGAGAATGCATAAAAGGAGTGAAATTGAGAAACTTGAATCATTAGGAAAGATGAGACGTTTCAACATGGCTGCATTTAATGCTTTGGCGCGTGAGGTGTTGCCTCTAGAATCAGTACCTCTCGGTTCATATCTAACCGTTGAAAACGCCATAGTCTATGGTACAGGCAGAGTGTTACTAAATCTCGACGATCCCGACAGTGAGGGAGACTCTTATTTCGATTTATTACTATGTGATAAATTTAAAAGCGTATTAAATAATGAGAACTTGACAGATTTTAACAAGAGAAATTTTGTATTAATATGCGAACATGAGAACGGACAAGTAGAGTTGAAAGAAATGTAAATTTTTACAATGGGTTTTTCTCCATAGCACAGGTTTATGTGACCTAGCCCTGTGCGAACCTCTTTTTACCCAAATAAAAAAAAGAGTGACCTCCAATAAGGCGGTGAGGTTGACGTTCCTTTGGAGGCTTTTTCTAACTAACAAACCGCCGGTCATTCAGTATGTGTTTAACTATCATAGAGGAAGGATGCGGTGCTACAGCTATACAAAATTTAAAAAACTATCCCGTTTACTGATGGCAATTTCAGTAAGCGAGTTTGATATTATTGCAAAGAATATTAAATTTTCAACCGAGGCAGATGATGGAACTTTGTCTGCAACAAAAACTGAGAATTTCTGCTATCCTATTTTATCTGAAATATATGATCTCCTAGATATAGTTATAAGTGAGGAGGGACATTTGCACTATGGGTGTTCTAACAATTCCCCAATACAAATTATTTCAGATACAAACGAACTTTGGGATGCTCTATATGATTTAGCGGATAAAAAATGTAAAAAATTTTAATCATGAGGGGGAAACCAACAGAACGTGGCATGTTTATTCATGCAAAGGTTAATGAGCTGAAAAAGTACACCAGCATTCTACACCTATTTGTGTCTAACAACATTTAATGATGCTAAATGCGATTATGTGTGTTGGGTTTGCCTAGAAACCGTGTTACTAATAGCAGGTGCCTATGAATCTATTGGAGGATCCAGTTTCACTTGCACACCTCACATCAAGAGTGCATGTGCACGAGATTCAAAAGGTAGTGCACGTGATTCAATAATACCATGTTTCGGTCATTCAGTTTACTTATTGGCATAGCTATAGATGAGTTTAATATTATTGCAAAGCATATTTGAATTTTCAACCGAGGCTAATGAATGAGCTGAGAGAGTGAGAGAGAAAGCCTCTCTCTCACACACAGACAGGATTATTCATGCAAAGGTTAATGACCTGAGAGAGAAAGTGGGGGTCGGATTAATTGAGCAAACAGCATGGGGTATTGTAGAAATAACCTCTCTTTCAAAAAGAAAGAGAGAGAGGATTATTATTCCACAGCTTAATGAGTCACATAAAAAAAAAACTTGTGCACGTGCTCTGCTTTTAAACGTTATGAAATAGTTTTTTTCACAGCAGGGGGCGGAAGTGTTATTAATATCTGAAGCACTGTCCGGGGCTGGGGGGCAGGGGGGTATATTAACACTGCACGTGTGAAAGAGAGGGCTTTGAGAATCACAGCAGGAGGTGGCAAGTGTGCAGATGCAATTAATAGCTAAATCTGGCGGCGGGGGGGCTGATGCTATTGCAAATATAGATATAGTAATTGCAAGCAGGTATATATAGATATACAATTGCAAGCATGTATATATAGATATAAAGCTGTATGTTCTATATTTATTGGGAACCTTCTGTGAGAGGTGGGGTCAGGGGGGATAGGTCCTCTCTCATTGGTGCTTGCGGGGGGTCCCCCTTTAATCTATTGGGAATAAAGTGGGGACACATAGGGAAGGGGGGTATGTGACCTTAAAAACAAAATGGCTGACTGCGACAGGGGGAAGGGGTGGGTGTTTACAAAATGTCTGACCTGGGGGAGGGGGAAGGGGGGTGGCCACGCCCCCCTGTCTTCTGATTGGCCGCATCAGAATCGGCCTTATTACCTACTACCGCCTTTCAAAGCACATTTTTCTTCAAAAAAACAAAGAAGTAAACAGAGTTCGAAGCAAATATGTGACAAAATCATTACATTCATTCATTGCTTAAATATACTAAGCTGTTTTTATGCTGTATAATATGCAACTGTATCTAACAATACATGTAGAAAGCAACACAGTACGAGCAACACAGTATGCAGAAGCAACACAACACACTAGAAACCACAGCCTGGAGTCTAGACTCTTGGCCACGCTACTTAATGAAACAGGTTACATGGCGTGACGTCACGTTGCCATAGCAACTATCCTAATAGCTCCGCCCAACACATAGGAAGTCAGAGTCTCGCGTTTCAGAGCCTCACTCAGTACTCAGAGCTTAACGAGAGGAAGTCAGGCAGTTGGGTACTTAGATTCTCGGTTCTTTTTCAAATTTGTAGCAGAACATGCATGCTTATAATAAAATTATTATTTATATTTATTTTGGGGAGTCTCAGACTCTTAGATTCCCCTCCAGCTTCGCCACTGAAAAACAGTAGGCTACAATAAAGTTTCACACAATTAACAAAGTAATATCATAGAATGAGGGAATCATATGAAATCATGATGGAAGTCTTGATGGTTGGTAATATACTGTACATTTGACCTATTTTTATTTATTTTATAAAACTCAATTTCTTAAATTTTCAACTTGTTTGATCCTGGGATGAACACACTTTTAGTATTGGAAGCTTTCTTACAATTTTCTTTTCTTTTTTTGGATAAGAAAGCCTCAAATGACGTTCATACGGATTTTAAATGAGAAAAACAAGTTTTTAAACAAGCGTTTTCACAGTAATTATTCTCAATTATTACTTTTATACTCTATTATTATTAACACTTTATTTTTAACATAGAATTATATAACATAAAAAATTCTATTACCCCCTGAGGTGAACCCACAACTTATTTCACTATTAATTTTGAGGAAAAATATATATTAATATCAAAATTCACTTCATTTTCGAATTATTATTGAATTTAAAACAATAATGCTATCAGAAACAGCTAATACGTTAATCAACGTAATAAAGTAACAAAAACATCCTTCCGCCGCTGGGATTCGAAGTAGCGACCGGTGGTGGATCAGTCACAGCTGAGCCAAGGCCTCACTATAATGTACAGTAAGTATATAGTGCGGCCTTGATCGGTAGTAGGTCATATTGATGGAAGGGGAGCGATATTCACCGTTAGTCACGGTGAATATCGGCTCAAGTTCAAGGTCACGCCTTTCTGCTATTAACGTTGTTTTATGGAGTAAAAACGTGTGTTTCACATAAGGAACTTTGAATTATTATTTTTAAAAAAGCAGAGCAAATATTCATTCTAATATTCATTCAAGCAGACTGCGAGTTCATGCTTGAATATTAAAAACGCCTGTAAAATAAATATTATCATGGTCAAAACAATTTGTTGAAAAATGTAACTTTACATTCAGCTTAAGAAACTTTGAATTATTAGACTATTTAAAAAAAAAAAAGAGAGCAAATATTTATTCTAAGACTGCAAGTTCATGCTTAAATATTAAACTCAAATGAAAATTTAATATTAGGCTATCATGGTTAGAACAATTTGTTGAAAAATGTAACTTTACATCCAGATTAAAACTGACATTAAAACGTGTATACTGTTTAAGGTTAAATTTAAGAAAATCGAGCTATATAGGTAGGTTTCTTAGGATATGTGTCACTGTGTGCACGACCTCCCTAGTGCGCATATCGTTCATATGAAAGTAGATAAAAAGAGCAAGCAAAAAATCAAAACACTTTGTTGATTGGTTGCAGGTAATTTAAATGTTACTAAAACATTATACAGTATTAGAACGTTACTGGATATCATATAATTGACGACTTTAGTGGAACTAGATAATTCTTGCTAATGAATATTATTTTATAAGGGTGTAACTAAGGGGGGCTCTTTGGGATCCGGATTCCCCCACAATTGACGATTTTCCTATTAATAGAGCCACACGTTCTGAGACAGAGATTCTACATCTGCAGATGTCTTGTGGTAGCCCAACAAAGCCGCAGAACTCTGAAACCATGCCAAACCCCGATTAATCCGTTATCATTGATTGTAATGTACTTTGGATTATATTACATTTCACTTGGTTATAATATGACTATGGACTTCTCACAAATTATTTTATAACTTGATTAGCATGTTCCCCGACTCAGTTGAATCGGGAAATCTAGAGCAGGACAAAAGTATAATATAATTTGATTTCAAAGTCACTTTTTTCATATTCCTTCTCTTCTAATTGTTATTGCTGTTCCCCTTTTTTTCCTTCGCCTTTTTCTCATTTTTTTTCTAACATTAAATCTGACAATTTTACCTCTTCTTCTTGTACACCTCCTTCTTCTTCTCCTTTTTCATTATCTTTTTTTCTCTTCTTATCCAGACTTCTCTATCTTTTTCTAAAATTATACTTCTGCTTCTCCTACTTCTCCTCCTCCTTGTTCTTCTCCTTATTTTTCTCATCCTTCTTCTTCACCTTCTCCTCCACATTCTATTTCTTCTTCTCATTCTCATTCTCCTCCTTCTTCTTCCTCCTTCCTTTTCTTTTCTTCTACCTTTTTTCCTACATCCTAATCCTCTTCTTGTCTTCTCTTTGCTTCTTTTCTCTTTATATCCCTCTTTTTTCTCTAGCTTTATTTCCTTTTATTCCTTTCTTTCTTTCTTTCTTCTCCTTTCCTTTCTTTCTCCGACTCTTTCTCCTCCTTCTCATTCTCATTCTCCTCCTCCTTCTTCTTCTTCTCCTTCTGCTTCACATTCTCTTTCTTCTTCTCATTCTCATTCTCCTTCTTCTTCTTCTTCCTCTTTCCTTTTCTTTTTTCCTCCTTCTTCTTCTTCTTCTTTCTCATCCTCTTCTTGTCTTCTCTTTGCTTCTTTTCTCTATATTATATTCCCCTTCTATTTCTTCAGCTTCATTTCCCTTTATTCCTTTCTTCCTCCAACTTATTCTTTTTCGCTTCTTTCTCTTTATCATCTTCATTTTCCTACTCATTCTCCTTCCTCTTTTTCTCCAATCACTTATTTTTCAGCCGTTAAAGCTTTCGTCACAGATTAATAATATTGTGACCTATAATAATAATAATAATAATAATAATAATAATAATAATGATAATAATATATATTTATTTTACCAAATGATACAATAACATTCATAAATACATTACAATGTTCAAAATCTTGGCGCAGCCAGCAAAGTTAATACTTGTGCGCTAGTTGCGAGTTCATACAATATAAAATAAATTCATTCCATCAAGAAGCAAGAATCAATAACAGTGCAAAAGAAAATTAATAGCAAATGGTTAGAGGTAAGGTTGTATCCGAGTTGAAGATTTTTTTTTATTTTTTCCCTTTCAAATTTGATAATTGTTTATAGAAATCAGCTTAAAATATAGTTAATTATAATATCACCATTCAGCATTATTTACTTTTCCAACTTATTTCTCGAACTATTACTTAGTTTTTTATGAATGAAGAAGTTTGTTTATCAATTTTGAAGATATGTACCAGAGTTGCCTCCTACAAATGTTTAAATCAGTCCGTGCAACTTCGTAAGTGATTACAGATGTTTTGCGAAATTTATATACAGGGTGTTTATAAAATAGACCGACAAACTTCGTGAGTGGTTTTCTGACATTAAAATTAAGAAAAAAGTTCCAGTAAACATGGGTCCTAAAATGCTTTGTTTCCCCCTAGCCGCCATTTTGTTATTTTAGCTTTTTATTTTTTTTCTGCAGAATGGTTAGACTAATTTTGTTGAAATTCGGCGGTCAAGGCCAAGATGAAGGTCTGTTGTAAGAAAAATGAAGCAAACTTATCTGATGAAATATTTCAAAATGGCGGCCATTAGAAATTTTTAAATTGAAATAACTTGAAAACTGCAGTTGTTAATAAAAAATTGTAAGAGTCCAAAAAGTTTCATTTTTTAATTTGGAACAAAATAGCATGGTTAGTTTTTTATTTTCCTCATAAAATAACCAAACATTATACGAAAAAATTAATAGCAGAAAATGCAACTAGTCATTTATTACAACAGACCTTCATCTTGTCATTTTCCATGCCAAATTTCAACAAAATTAGTCTAACCATTCTGGAGAAAAAAAATAAAAAGCAAAAGAAACAAAATGGCGGCTAGGGGGGAAACAAAGCATTTTAGGACCCATGTTTACTGGAACTTTTTTCTCAATTTTAATGTCAGAAAACCACTCACGAAGTTTGTCGGTCTATTTTAGAAACGCTCTGTATAATATTTACATGAATTTCGCCTTAGTTGTTACAAGTTGAGAATTGATAGCCGAGTGCCGTAGCAGGTAATAGAATAAGATCAGCACTTCAAAAAATCAACCTTGCGAATCTAGATTAACGTGATGTGTGTATGTGTGTGAGTATGTGTTTAGAGTGCTGGTATGATCACAAGGTATGCATTGGCTAGAGTTGCATCATCTAGTTCAGTTAATGGAAATGCGAATTCAGTCCATCTCGAATCCAATGTTTACTCGGATTATAGGCAAACATTGATTTGTCAATGTCATCTTCTTAGCTGTGATTGGGCTTCAACAGAGAGCTCAATCATATTATGCCTTTCGGCTTCACCTCACAATGTAAAAGGGATCAGGTTTCCAAATAGAGCATCGTTTATAATCTAGATTAAAGGGGTCAGATATAATCGTATAATTTATAATAATTTATGATATTATATTCATTCATTCAACACGAAAACATAATAAAACAAAGATACTACACCACTCACTATCACCCACAACCTTATCTTTATATAAAATAGGCGAACATGTTTTTTTGTGATGACAACTGCTCCGTGGTTTCTCTACCAATTTTGTTCGTTCACGTCTCATTTGAAAGATCTCATCGAGTAGATGTTTGATAAGGTCTTACATTTTGAAAAAATTCATCAAAGTCGACATGAGCAATGAACGATCAAAGTTTCAATTTTTGCCATTGCTTCTTTAACATAGGGATCGGTGAGCTGAACATTTTCACATTTCAACTTATGATTTGATGATCAGCTGTTTTGAAACCAACAGTTTATTTTTCATTGTTCATTCAGAGAGAGAGGGTGGGAGGATAGGATAAAGAGGAAGAGAGAGAGAGAGGAAAGAGAGAGAAAAGAAGAAGAAGGGGAAGAAGGAAGAGGAGAAGATGAAGAAGACGAAGGAGAAGAAGAAGAAGAAGAAAAAAAGAAGAAAAAGAAGAAGCAGAGGAAGAGGAAGAAGAAGAAAAAGAAGAAGAAGAGGAAGAAGAAAAAGAAAAAAAGAAGAAGAAAAATAAGAGGAAGAAAAGAAGAAGAAGAAAAAGAGGAAGAAGAAGAAAAAGAAGAAGAAAATGAAGAAGATAAAGAAGAGAAAAAAGAAGAAGGAGAAAACGAAGAAGAAGAAGAGAAAGAAGAAGAAGAAGAAGAAGAAGAGGAAGAAGAAGAAGAAGAAGAAGAAGAAGAAGAAGAAGAAGAAGAAGAAGAAGAAGAAGAAGAAGAAGAAGAAGAAGAAGGAGAAGAAGAAAAAGAAAAAGAAGAAGTGGAAGAAGCAGAAGAAAAAGAAGAAGAGGAAGAAGAAGTGGAAGAAGAAGAAAACGAAGATGAAGAAAAAGAAGAAGAAGAATCATTGATGTTTACTGAGAAATGGAGAAAATTAAGGAACTCATAGCATGATAGGTATGTTTGATAGCCACTTAGAAATGGAGCAACTCATACTGTGCTTAAACTACTTATCATCATAGGCAATGCTGTCGTCGTTGAGTATGTAGAAAATCTACATTTGGAATGTATTTTACAAAGTTTAATAAAGTCTAAAGACCCGGGATAACCTTATTAGCGAAAATCCTCTCCCTTTCATAAGTTGAGTGTGAACACATTAATTTCCAAAAGTCTGAAAAAATAAATAATCGGGCCTCGAGGTGCACTGAATTGATTTTAGGGGAAGCTTTGTGCCAAATTTAGAGTTCTACATGATTGCAATTTCTGTGAAATTCGAACGACTGACGAACACACACAATCACCTCTACTCTCTCTTAATATCTACCAAGATATCACCATCACCATTACTGATAAAATTAGTTAATAGCTATTCAAAATGTATCCCTTATCGTTAGAAAGCAATATTTGTTTCAATAAATCGATCAGTCACCTTCCTGCTCTCTCACACGTGCAATCACTCTCTCACCCTCTCTTTTTCTCTCACACTCTCACTTATTTCAGTTTTTAACTTTCATACCGTTTTCAGTTTATTATAGCCTACGGTCAAGTGTTGATGAGAAGGATATTCTTGAATATCCTCTTCCAAGAATGGACATTTATATGTTCAAACTTCGCCGTTTCATGTAGATATATCACATTCATATTATCGTTATCAAATTGCATCTTATACTGTATACATATCGTTGATTAATTCTTTAATTTAGATTATTTGTAAAATTCATAGAACAATAATTACAGTACTTATATATTTTTAACTATCACAATCTAGAATCTAAGACTGTGCATTTTGTAATCTACATGAATAAAGTAAATAATCTAAATCTAAATCTCTCTTTTCCACCTTCATTTCCTATTATCCACCATTATCTATTGCCTATTTCGCAATATCTTTCTCTTCATCATGCTCCCTTCATCTTGTTCCCTCTCGTCCTCTTCCCTCTCGTCCTCTTCCCTCTCGTCCTCTTGCTCACTCATTCTCTCATTCTCTCCCAATCACAATAATACTTGGCGATGCCTGTATATTCTATTTTATACTTATAACTGTTGAATTATTACTTGTACGAATAAAGTAATCAATCAATCAATCAATCAATCACACTCCTATTCTTCACCAGTATATATTTTCTATTCTCTTTCTCTCTTGCTGACTCTCTCTCGTTCATCCTTTCTCTCTTTCTCACGCTCTTTCACTCACTCCCTCACTCCCACTCTCTATCACTCTGTTTCCGTCTCTCTTTCCGATTTCAGTACATTCTCTCTTTCGGTTAGTCACTCTCTTCAGTTGATTATTTAGTTTTAGTGTTGAATTTAATTTTTCTTCTCTATTCTCCGACCAATTACTCAGTTTTTTCTCTGAATCGTATCAAGTTTAATAATCAACTTTAACTATTAACTCATTCACTTTCATTGTATTCTGTGAAATATCTTACTAATATGTATTCTTTCATTCTATATAAACAAATTATAGTAGAGTTCACTGGTAGGTTGAGTGTAAGATAGGGCTATTTTGCCCTAACTCCGCCCTTTTGTGTAAATGCATCACCTTGATATTACAATTCATTTATTATGCAAATATTCTTATTGATGTCAGTAATCTTACTCACAAAACAGTGTAATAGTAACGTATCGTCTTGTATCTATCTTCCATGAATTTAGGTGATGTCATTCATTGTAAGGTAATAGTCAGTAATCATATAAATTATACTTTTACTCGAATAAATCTATCTGAATCTGAATCTTCCTCTCTCAAGGGTTCAGTGTAAGAGAAAACCAGGGGTCCCAGCTTCGCCCTAAAAAAAGGCAATTAATCAATCAACCAATCTCTCTTTCACTCTCTCTCGCTCCCCTCTCACTCACTCTCTCTCTCTCTCTACCTCTCACAATCTCTCTCTATATAAGACTTAATTTTGATATCTCTCCAGCTTCATCTTATTTTCTTTTTTTTCACATATAAATTTTATCCATATAACTTTGTAAAT
Source organism: Conomelus anceps (assembly GCA_948455865.1). Classification (NCBI taxonomy): domain Eukaryota; kingdom Metazoa; phylum Arthropoda; class Insecta; order Hemiptera; family Delphacidae; genus Conomelus; species Conomelus anceps. The sequence goes on along the minus strand of OX418216.1, from coordinate 8,936,067 downwards.
AATGAATTTATTTTTTTCTATGGCTTGAGAGGAAAAGGAGTCTTTTATGACTCAAATTCACCCAACAGCATTTTATAAATTGTAAAATCAAGTTATCTATTGTGAAAGTCAATCTATCTATCTATCTCTCACTCCCTCTCACTCTCTCCCTCACTACCTCTCCCTTTTTCATCCCACTCTCACTCCCCAACTTCCAATTTCCACTATTATCTATTCCTTATCCCCTCCCCATTTATATTCCTTTTTGTCTTTTGTCTTTTCCGGGCCGAGAAACGTGAGATGCATTCATTTACTCTGTTCACTCTCCCCCCCCTTTCCAAGAAAATCTGTATGGTTGGTAGGGGAGCACGATCAATCAATCAAATTTGACGGGAGAGTAGAGTTTGACCCGGAATTTGTTACCAGGATCGAATGTTCGCCCCAGATTTGCTCCTGTCATCTGGAAAATATTAAATTTTTGTCTTTGTCTCTAAAATCGCGTCTGCTCGTTTATAATGCGATCGGGATGAAATGGAACTGTTTTTGTTCGTTTTTTAATTCCTGAAGGACTACTAGATTGAGTTATGAGTAGAATAAATTTTGAATAAAGTGGTAATGACTAGTCTAAGTATAGACGTTTATGCAAGGGTTTTAAAAAGACTAGCTTTCTAAGGAAAAAGTGAGATTCAAGATATAATAAATGAATTAAATTTTATTCAACAAAAACGTAGGCTAAACATGAACAAATGATTGTACAAATCAAATTCTTAGCACTAAACAGATTATTCAAAATTGTTAGTTGGTGACACCCACTATAGGCCAATAGCAAACAGATTGCTCAAACCACCTCAAGAGTGGCATAAAAAGGCAGAATACGATGCATCACATAACCACGGTTGCACAAACGTCCTATCATGATGATGACTCATTATCCGTGACGAAATACTTGATGAGCAATCTAATGTCAAAACTGACACTGTATTAAATTTCTATTCCCTAGAACGGTGAGCATTCGTAAATTTTACGACGCTCTCCAATTGAAGTGCCACAATTTTTCTGCTCTTAGATTTTGAGAACTGTCCAGTGTCCAGCCAGCTAATCCTTCCATTACCCGGCCCAGGGTCGGTGATACCGTCTTAGACCGGCAATAGACGGACTGCTTCAAGCAGTCGGGTTCGACTGCTTGAAGCAGTCGCAGTTGGGCGGATCGCATTTTCAATGTTAAAATCAAGACCGCACTACACGGACTGCATGAGCAGTCGAGTTGCGGTCGGTAACAAAACAAGCAGTCCATTTGCAGTCGAGTTCCGCCGTGCTGCCGACTGCAAAAATGCAGTCGGTCTGCAATACACGGACCGCTTCAAGCAGTCCACTCGACTGCTCGCATCACTTCTCATATTTCACTCATTGTGTGTTTTTCGTAGGCTATGCGTTCTGTGAACATGGCACGTTCTTTTCAAAACTAGTTGTACTTTGCAACTAGAGTCTTCTTCAAAGACAAAGATCCTGTTTTATTATATTTTTTGATTTTTGCATAATTTTCTCCTAATTGAACTTTGCTCGTTTAAGATTTAGTTTACCCCCTAATTTTAAGTAATGTTAAGCTCTAGGAGTTATTTAAAGTGAATCTGTCACTTACAATAAATACTTCAAGATATTGAATCATCCTGTTTAGGACTAAAATATATTTTTGGGTCCATTTATTTATTTATTTATTTATTTATTATTTATTTATTACATTTGTCACAAAACATCATTTTTTGGGAATTTCCCATCTGACAGGTGACTTGTCAACTTAACCTAACATTACATTTCGTCAATAAGTATCACAGTATTACATCTTGCCAACTACATTTCATCTTAATATAATACAATTACATTTTGTGAACTACATGTCATTCTAATATAATACAATTAGTCAATTCATAAACATTCAGTCAATTTCATAACGTCTCACTATAATACAATATATATAACAATAAAATTATACCAGAAGTCTACTAAAAAATGATACAGTAGACCACTGTGTTTAATTATAAAAATCCGTGTCTTTACTGTTCAAAGAAAATTGAACTCTGCAACCGAGTAGCAGGCTTTGTCAATCAAAATTCGTTTCAGTGACTTCTTGAACAATTCCAGAGAATCAATTTTACGAATAGCATCTGGTAATCTATTAAATAATCTTATTCCTGCATATGAAGGGTTTTTCTCATATTTAGCTCGTCTGTGTATTGGGTAAGACAGCAAGTGCTGGTTACGTGTTGTGTAATTATGCCCTTCTGTACAAAATTGAAATTTATTGATATTACACTTCATAAAAACTAGCAGTTGATAAATGTAGATTGCTGGTAGTGTGAGTATCTGCGATCTTTGAAAAACAGACTTGCAAGAATCCCTTTGTCTCAGCCCAAATATTACTCTTACTATCTTTTTTTGAATTAAGAATACCTTGTAGCTGTCTGTCGAATTACCCCAGAACATATTTCCATAACTCAGATGGGAAAAGACATATGCGTAGTACACTGTCATCAGTGTGTTCCTATCAACTGAATGGGATAACGTGAGAATCATAAAGTACGCACGATTTAACTTAGCAGTGAGATTTTTTATGTGTTCTTTCCAAGACAGGCACTCATCTATTGTTATTCCCAAAAACTTTGTTGAATTGGTTGATTTTAATCTACTGTCTATTATTGGGAGATTATTTGTACTGGCTGTTGATTTGTATGTGAATTCAATTAAATAAGTCTTACTGTAATTAAGAGAGAGTCCGTTCGCCTTAAGCCAAGACGAAATTATATCCAGGTCACTCCTTAAATTGTTAACTAGATTGGTCCGATTCTTGTCTGTTATTAGGGCAGTTGTGTCATCAGCAAACATTATTAATCTTGAGTGATTGACTGAAACTGGGAAGTCGTTTATGTACACAAGGAAGAGAAGAGGCCCGAGGACTGACCCTTGAGGCACTCCAGTTGTTACACTTGAAAAAAAGGATTTTTTAAATGATATTTTGTCTTTAACACATTGCTGTCTGTCTTCTAGGTATGAGCTAATCCATTTTAATGCCGTTCCTGCCAACCCATAAAATCGCAACTTTTCCAAGAGAATAATGTGATTTACACAGTCAAAGGCCTTAGATAAATCGCAGTAAACACCAGCAGTAAACCGCGATCCATCAATAGCCGATGACAGACAAGAAATGAATTCATAAATGGCTCCAGTTATATTCTTCCCTTTACGAAACCCAAATTGGTCAGTGTGTAATAGGTTGTTCATGTTTAGATGTTCAATTAGTCTGGAAGCAACCGCCATTTCATAGACTTTGGAAAATGCAGACAAAATTGCAATTGGCCTATAATTGCTCAAGTTACCTGGATCACCTGACTTAAATATGGGCAGTATAGTAGAGTATTTTAGGAGTTCCGGGAATACTCCACTTTTAAATGAAGCATTTATCAAGTGCCTCATTGGTTTTGCAAGTGCCATCATACAGACTTTAAGTAAGAATGGTGGAAACTCATCCCAACCAGGCACTTTTGATGCCTTTATACTTTTTATTATTTGAACAATTTCTTTTTCTGACATTGGACGGAAAGACACAAGCAAATTATTTGTTTTAGGAGATCTATGGCAATAGTTTAGAGCATTGTGTATGTCTGGCTTTAAGCTTAGGGTGTTACATATGTTGATGAAATATTCATTGAATGCATTTAAAATACTCTCTATGTTCTTATCTGGAAATGACCTTATTAGACTCTTATCATTTTCTCTTATATTCGTTTCCTCCCTAACTATCTTCCATGCCATTTTAGTTTTGTTGGATGCCTTTTTTATTCTGTTGCTGTTATGATTTATTTTTGCAGCTCTAATGCATCGGTTCAAAACTTTTTTGTAGGTTTTAACATAATCTAGGAAGCTAGGATTAGTATTTGTTCTGGCCTGTCTATGCAACTCTCTGGCCTTAGCACATGAGATACTTATACCTGCTGTAACCCAACCTTTAGTTTCCTTTTTGATATTTTTTGTTTGTATGTATTTTTTCGGGAATGTTTCTTCAAAGTGTGACATCACTATACAATGGAATTTTTTGTATAGAACATTGGGATTTGATGTTATATTTAAAAGATTATATAGTTCAGACCATTTTTCTTGAGTCAAGAGAAGCTTGAAATATAAAATGTTGCGTTCAGAATATTTTCTTACAGGTTTTGTACATTTTTTTGAAATTTTTGTTTCTAAATGATTTGATTTGGAGGTTTTTAAGGTTTCATTCGGAAATTGGACTATCTGAGCAGTGTGATCAGACAAGCAATTATCAATTATTGTATTCTTGCACCTCTTGCTATCAATTTCAATGCCCGATGCTATATTATCAATGCAAGTCTGCGAGTCAGTTGTAAGCCTAGTTGCATTGGTGAAATGCAGAGACAAACGATAAGAATCAAGCAAATTAGTAAACCGTGAATGGAGAAGAGAATCTCTTAATGTGTCTATGTTGAAATCACCACAAAGTATACGTTTATGTCTAGGAAATTTTTTCAAGCATAGTCCTAGCACCCCATTTAGTCGATCAAAAAAGAGATTCAATGAGAGCTTGGAGTTTATAGGTGATCTATAAACGTTTATAACAATAAGGTTCATAGTGCCAGTAATCTTTGCACAACAACATTCAAAAAATTGTTCAAGATTAAACTTCTCAAAATCATCAATTTTCTCACAATTTAAATCTAAACCAGCCAAGATACATCCAGTGATTTCATGGAAATCATTATTAAAAAAAGATGCAGTACCGTACTCTATCCGGTTCCGGCTCTATCTTTTCATAAAAATATAGTTATTCAATACTTCTAGTAATAACTTTTTATTGTAAATTTAACGACTTGCAGTCAATTTTTATAGGTGGTTAAATAATAATTGTACTCACACTTAGCCGAACGTTTTCGAGTTATGGAAACTGATATTCAAGGCATCCTAGATCGGCGATATTGGTTTGTTGGTTAGATGCTCAATGAATTAAATTTTAATCACACATACTTTTTGACCACATGATACAAAAACCACAATTCTTCTAACCAACATCGCCGATCTAGAATGCCTTGAAGATGAGTTTCCAGAACTCGAAAGCGTTTGGCCAAGTGTGAGTACAATTATTATTTATTCACCTACAAAAACTGATTGCAAGTCATTAAATTTCCAATACAAAGTTAATATTAACAACGCAGATCGTTAAGGAACAAGAAATCGAAGAATTTAATTCTAGTACTTGGGCTGGTTATTACTATTTGTTCTATGAAATGATCAATCTTTTTATTGATTTATAATTATTTGCTGTGTAATTAATAACCCTGTGATTTTATATACTGTAATGTTACTATTTCTTGTATTTTTCTCATGTCAAGTGGCCATCTTTGTATGACGAGAATAATGAATTATTATATTAAATTAATTATAATTTATTTTTTGAGGATCCATTTCTCATTCCATCCATTTACCAATTTTTCAGACTATTATTAAATTTGTTTTAAACCATATTCAGAAATTTGATTAAATGTGTCTTCTTCAATTAATTTGTGCTCCAATCATTTCTAGAAAATTATTCACAGTAATTTTATTAATAATTTATTGTCTTTATGGAAGGCTCTCCGCAGTCTCAACTCTACTCCGCCTATTGAACAAGGCAGTCACCGACTGCTTGAAGCAGTCCAAAAGCAGTCGAGCCGACTGCAAACCGACTGCACTTTTGCAGTCACTTACGACTGCTTGAAGCAGTCCGTCTATTGCCGGCCTTAAGCAAGAGACACACATATCCGCACCGCGTCCGCACAGTGCCACGGCCGTGTGTAGGCCTGGGATTTGAACAAAGCAATTGCACCTGCTAGTCCCCACTACTCCGCACCGTCAGCGCAACTACATCACCACACCGAGCCCGACTAGTTCAGACTACTTTTTGACGGGCACGGTGCGGTGTCGGTGACAATTATCTAACCTTTTTCTAGCCTGTTTCTAATCTCTTTCTACATGGATATAGGGAAGTTGATTGAATCAGTACTTAACTGTCCTGTGTCACATTAGTGATGATAAGGATCGCATATATTAGGATAAGTGAAATAGGAGATGAAAAAGGAAGGGGAGTTTGAAGAAGGAGAAATAAATTTTAATTTCAACTATTTTTTTTTATATTAATTTCATTTTTATTATAAAAAATAAGTTTTAGGTTAAAAAAATAAAACTTCACCATTTGGGTGTTGTTTTTCAAATTTTCCATCACCCCAAATATAATTTTCCATCCACTCTTTCTTGTTATTATTTTCCTAATATTTGCTGTTGAATTAAGTTCAATACTTCCGATTATTATTTCAATAAATTTAATAGAATTGAATCAATTTCTAATTTCAAGATTTTCAATTTCATTAATTATTACCTACGGACTTTACCATGAATGGATAAATGGAGTAATCGAATGATCTAAGTGATTAGGAGAATTGTTAGCTATAACATTTTTTTTTTTGAGGATGAAGCCCACATAGGTCGGATACCTGTGCGTGGGTAATGAGTTGGATAATGGTGATTGATGAGTTGGACCTACAGTTTTAGGTGGGTTCCGAACTACCAGGAAGTGATTCTACAGCAGGGAACAGTGTCTTTTTTGCTGGCCAATCTAATCGGTCACCGTTACGAACAGGACCTACGAGAACGCAGCTTATCTCTATCTGATTGAACAGATACCTGCTACGGCTCGCGGCTATCACTTCCCTTTGCAATTAAAAAGTACATCATTTTCTCTTTTAAATTCATTAGTAAAGAAACATGACCAGTCCACAAACTATACCAACTACACAAAATGATAGTAAAACTCCAGAAAAATGACCTATTGCAATCGCTTCAAAGTGCATACTGAACTGAACAGTACTCATCACGGCCGATTCACGGTAGTGTGTTGGATATGTGTGGTTCGGCATCACCTTCACCGACACTCGGCCAACATACGGTGCGCTTGCGGTGCGGGCGCGGTGCGGATATGTGTGTCTCTAGCTTTACCCGTTTAGCATGCGTCATTCGTCGTATATTATTATAGCAGTCGTAATTTTTACAAGTGCTCACCGATCTTATTTGTGAATTTTTTTATTTAATGTTTTTTGGGCTTAGAAGTGGATTTTTGTTGTTTGAATAATGAATTATCATGTAAATATTACTTCATAAACATTTTTTAAATAGTTTTGTGAATGATATGAATAGTGTATATAGTAAAATGTAGGGTGTTGCAATAGTATAATAACTTTATTTATTTTCCAACAAGACCAAACGTCAGGGATCTTTGCAATTACAGCCTCTTTCTCGCTTAGCCAATAGTATAATAATTCCATGTGCAGTGTATATCAAGCTTCTGTGTACTTTAGTTTTAGTTTGATTGAGATTGATAATGGTATAACAACCGAAACTAGTTTCTCAATATTTTTTAATAAATGTGGTTGTGACAATTTCGTATAATTATCCATTATGGATACCTTCCACAATCACCTTCGCCGCTACAAAGAAAGTATCTACTGGATATTACAATAAATTCATTTATTATGCAAACATTCTTATTAATGTCAGCAATCAAACTCACAAAACAGTGTAATACTAACAGTGAGAACGTATCGTCTTGGAAATATGTTTTATCTATCTTCCATGATTTTAGGTGATCTCATTCATTGTTAGGTTGTAGTCAGGAGTCATATAAATTGTACTTTTACTCATATAAAGCTATCTGAATATTTAATGAATAAAAGAAGAAATTGCCACAACCACATTTATTAAAACTTAGAGAAACTAAGATAATGATAATGGTGTAACAACCAAAACTAGTTTCTCTAAGTTTTAATAAATGTGGTTGTGACAATTTCGTCTTTTATTCATTATGGATACCTTCCACAATATCACCTTCGCCACTACAAATAAAACTATCTGAATCTTCTCAACTCCCCTCTTTCTATTTATCTTTCTCTTTCTTCTTCTACGAATCTCACTTCGTTTTACAGTCAGCAGCTAACTCCAGCTTTTCAAAACAAGTTGAATCGTATACCTGCTGTCATTGGTCCATTGATCAGCCAATGGGATGACGGCTTGTTTCCGATTTAGAGCTTTGCTGATAATAATTTTGTGGCTCCGGGAGGAAATAAGCTAGCGGCGAATGCTATTTCTGTATCAGCGCTGCTGATTGACTGAATGTTGCGGCAGACAAGAGCATATCGATAGATTGACTTTGACGGAATACAAAAGGTTTTCTATTATTGATGTTCGGTGCTGATTGATGAGTGACTGACAGGCCACAATCACTGATTGACTCCGAAGTAAAATGTAGAGTTCCTGATTTCTCTTGCTATAATGCAGTGTTTGCGAATGTTGAATCTAAAAGATATTGTTACGGGTTCTAATGGCTAAAATAAGGCTGGCAACATTAAAGTTCACACTTGCACTTTATTTACAGAAATTAGTCTATTTACACAATTTAATTGTAAGCTCAGTTAATAAAGAAAAACAGATCATCAAATGACAAGCTAATACTTATTTTCAGTAATTATTTACAAAAATTAATGAATAAGTAATTACAGGCTGATCAATAATAAAAGAAACAAGACTCCAATAAACTGTACAAATGAATAATTAATTACAGGCTGATCAATAATGTAGAAAGAAATTATAAAAAGAGCAACTAATCACTTACAAAAACACAGTCCAATTCGTTATTTGTCAGTCCCAAATAATATCACTTGACACAACGTCTTTAAACTACTAGTAAGCTGCACAAACAGTGAACACTTTTCTCTGCACTATACACTGGAATAGAGCATTGTTTACTCCACTGGCACTGGATTGTCTCTCTCACGAGATCTGTAATACAATCAGTCGCAGGTTTGTAAAACTAAACTCACTGGTTCACATGGACTCCTTTATATGGCTGTTGTAGTTGTATAATTCCAAGAATTGGAGGTCATCAGACGCTTCGAGAATCTTCAAGAATGCTTGGAATATAGACCTCGATTGCTCAGGAAGAATGTAGAAATCTCGAGAAATCAATTGAGTAAGAGAGTTGCAGACTTGAAGAATAAGGGTGACAAAGACATGAAAACCTGACAAAAACAAGAGAACGCAGATTGGGCTTCAAGGCACGTACGACCATGAATGGAATGATCTACGTAGAACAACTGCGTGAATAACTGTTTGTTTGCTTTCGTAACAATATCTAATAAGAGAGAGTAGGTCTCACGCATCGTCTTACGCATTTCACGAAAACGGCAACGATTTGGAACACTAAATTTGGCAAATAGCTTCCTCTAAACTCGATCCAGTGCATGTCGATTTTGAATTTCCTTTTAAAATTAATGTTTAAAACTTCAAAATTCCAAATATGTTGTTGTTGTTTATGGATCGAATAATAGTCATAGTCTCAGGGCTCGACGGATGAGCAGAGATGCGCGTGAATACTTGTTATCTAATTACCTTATTAATTATTTTCTCCTACAGTGACCCGAAAAAGTGCCTATTTTTGCACCAACTGTAGCACGCAAAATATTCCTGCACCAGTGCGGGAAAGTAAATCCCAGTGCGCGAAAATACTTTTCAGCACTTCAGATTTGCAACCTAACAACACAAAATAGTGAGCATGTGATACGCAGGCTCCCTATTCAGCATTCAAAAATAGGTTAGCTACTCTGCTTCAGCTATGCAAAAACAGTCAGCTGTAGTTGTTGAAATCGATTTCATTCGAAGATAGGTTATGTGAGGAATTGTCAGGTTATGTATGTCCTGTTTTGTTCTGTTTAAATTACTTTAGTATACATTACTGTAAGGAAAATTTAATGCGTAATTCGAACGCAAAGTATTGTTTCTGCACTCGAGTAACTGTTTCTCTCGGTGCAGAAATACCCCACTTTTCGCTCTAGTTACACAAATAGCTATTTTTTCGAAGTTTCAAAAGAGCTTTTAGTAGCTGATTTTTTTCTATGAAGCATTGTAGCGCAGTTCGTAACGTAGCTGATCATGCTCAACTTGGGTTCAAATCTCAGTATGGGCAAACATTTTTCCTTCACAGAAGTCAACTCCAATAAGTTTCTTATTTTAAAAACCAATTTGGTGTTAATTATTCAATTTGTATAATTTTTTCATCATTCTGTTATGTAAGATAAACTATCAGTTCCATTACAATCAGCATAATAAATAAACAGCTTATTTATAACAATAATAAATTTTCATAATATTCCTTTGAGCTTGAACGGGAATTTTCGGGAATTATTTCTGCCTATTAATATTATTAAAAATGAATCAATAAAAAACATGATATTAAGTTACTTTAATCAAAACTATTATTAAAACTATTATTAAAAATGAATCAATAAAAAACATGATATTAAGTTAATTTAATCAAAACTTACTTGGATTGGAGGAGAAGGGTCCAATGAATTTCAATATAAAGTCCAACTCAATTTAATTTTGTGACCGCTACCATCAGTTATCTACCAGAAAAATACTCCAAACTGCATTCCCAGGCATAGCGGATAAAATTCTATAGTATGAATAGTTTATTATTGGTTGAGTTTGGAGCAAGCAAATTATAAAGATTTAATCTAGAAAGAAGATTAGTAATCTAGATTTCAAGAGTGACCTCCTGTGAAAAACAGACTAGGCGAATTGAATCAAGGGTTAGGTCTGATGACTGTGTTCAATTTTGCGATGGTGATTATCACTGAGTGCATGGAGTATGTTGCTCTGTGCAAGCACCCTTATTCTTGGGCGTGAGGTCTACTGTTTACAGAACTACTATTAGAGAAATGGAAAATAGGGGTAATAGAGGAACAGGAATTAAAGATAAGTGTGTACAATATTTAGAAATAGGAATAATAGAGAAAAGTTAATGGGGATGATAGAAGCATACTCAGTAAAGGGAGAGAAATGTAATAAGCTGATGAGTAAAACATGGGGGACGTAGAAACATCAAATCCTTTTGTACACAAAGGACCGTACGCTTGTCGATACTTCGTTTGTCGATACTATAAAAGTCGATTGTAAACAGTTGTTGTTTCACATACAGAATTATAAACGACATAATGAGCGAAGCTGTAAATTCGCATTTTGAATTGCAGCTAGCAAGTCAGCAAGCGGCGACAATATTCCCAGTTGAGTAACGATGTGACTAAGTAAATAATAGAGTTGCATCTCTATGGAGTTCGTCGATGATTGGACGGTGAAATTCGGCTCTCTGCAACAACTGGTCATCCCAATACTTTCAACGATTGCTGATTTAGCTCCATATTTTTATGTGGATTATATCGTTGGAGATTTTGCCAAACCTGCACTACTAATAGATCTGTGAATAGTGTACCTCACTCGCCCAACACTCCTCACTCAAAAGGAGATGATATTTTTAGAAGAGGAGCACTTTTGACTCACATTTCATTACGCAATCTTCCATTGATGATAAAAACTGCAGAAATTAATAATAATTGAAAAGTCCAGAATTTGTCACGCCCCCCTCAAGTGATATTTGGATTTTCCACCCTAGCTTCAAAAACGATTATTTTTACAATTTTTTCGAATGGATGTCCTCATGTTATGCTATACCTGATCAGAAGAAGAGTTTTCTAATTATTCATTTGTCATCTATGTACATCATCACATTACAGTAGTATGAAGAGGAATCAACAGGCTTAACAGCCAAAAAATGCTTTCTCTTCCAAATTTCAATACAGAAATGTCCAAATAACATCAATATTATCTTAATATTTGAATTTTGTCACCCACTCCCCTTCTCTTAGATATTTAAAGAGTTGTTCAGAAGTTCAGTGTCAACATGAGGCAAGTGTATATGGGATTGGTTCAGTCACTTCTCCAATATGGCATAGTTGCATGGGGAGCCGCATATCCAACAACAAGGGAGTCACTAAACAGAGCACACAGGATAATTCTGAGGTTGATGTTGAAAAAAGGCCATTTCTATCCCTCAGATGCCCTGTTTGATGAGGCGGCAGTCTTGACAATAAAAAGATTATTCATTAAAGGATCAATTTTGTTTATGATTAAGAAGCAATTTTTTGCAAGACTGCCTCAGAGTCAACAAACCAGAAGGGTGTTATCCGGCATGGTAATGGAAACTAAAAGAAATACAGCAACCGGACAAAGGCATTTTTAATACTTAGCCCCAAAGCTGTTTAGCAAACTTCCTGAATGGCTGAGAAATATGGCTTACATGAGGGGATTTAAATATTCACTGAAGGGCTACCTATTAAAAGATGAAAGGAATTCAGAGATGGAGATGGTGATATAATTAAGCACTTCTCACATGTTCTTATGAGTAGACAGAGTAGAGAGTGACCAGCGTTTTATGTAGTCAAATTCCTTTTTTGAATGCTTTAGTGTATCAGTATCCTTGAGTCAATTGTTACACTTCTTTTTTCTTTTTTCAGGATGTTTCTTAACTATAGTTTGATGTAGCTTTCAATTTTTTTCTGTCTTTAAATATATTATTAATATTGTTTATCACTAATTAGTAATGCTGTACTGTTGAAAATTGCTCCTCCTCTGAACTCGGACTTGCTCCATATCAGAGGAGTAATTTTCGGAAATATATTATTGGTTTTTGTATTTTGTTTCTGAAAATAAAGCATTCTAAAAAAAAAAACATTTTCTAACAGAGTTGACTTCTACACAAATCGGATAAATCAGAATTTATCCACAAACTCGTTTTTAAAAATGTCAATTTTCCCACCCTTACACAAAAATGCTAAATTTATCAGAAATTGAGAAAATACTATCACATTTAACTCAAAAAGCACTACCGAAACAAAAAAAGAAACTCGTTGCTAAAGTTTTTCAATATATTAAACCCCTCGTTCTCACACCCCTACTTGGGTTTATTGAATTTTGTCATGCATTGAACCAATTTAATTCCAATTGATAATTATGGGGTTAATTGGGCCTACTTTAAAAGGTGGTCCATTTCTTCATAAAGCCTTACATATACATCTCTCTGCCTAGAAATAAGAAACATTTCAATACAATCGGTCAAGGCGTTAGACGTAATCGTGTAACATACATACATACGGACAGACAAGCAAACAGACGAAATAAAAGAGATTCTGATAACGGCAGCTCTGGTAGCGCAGTTGGTTGGAGTGCTTGTCTGAGATAAGATAAGGCTCTAGCTGGTTTCGTTCCTGCAGCCTTGGGTTCGAATCTGAGTCATCTCATTCACTCAATGATGTTTCTCATCATTCACCTCATTACCCACGCACAAGTTTCCAGACTCATTTGGGCATCATCCGCATTAAAACCGTCTTATCATGTTACTCAGTTGTTGTTTTTTTTATTCTTCCTGATGGAACACTCTTAGGACTGAATCTTGTGCGTGGGTGTTTAAGTGGATTTCAATTTCCAATGTTATATTAGGGGTCACACAATTTTAGGTGGATTCCTAACTAACAGATAAGCGATATAATAATAAAGATGATAGCTTTCTTTGTAGTCGCGAAGGTATTGTGGAAGGTATCCATAATGAATAATAAGATCACAACCACATTTATTAAAACTTAGAGAAACTAGTTTCGGTTGTTACACCATTATCAATCTCAATCATACTAAAATCTAAAGTACAGAGAAGCTTAATATGATTTATACTGAACATGGAATGATGCTATTGGCTAAGCGGGAAAGAGGCTGACCTTCATCGGACGTTGTGATTGGCTGTCAAGTCACGCCCCCTGGTGGGAGGAGTAACAAGCAAAAATACGAGTCAAATCAATAACTAAACACTGTGAACATCAAGAATGCAACAAAGAAGAAAAAATACGAAAGAAAAGCTAGAATTAAATCAAATTAAAACTAAAAAAATTTTATAATATGATGAAAGAGGGAAAAATACATTGTGGAAAGGAAGAAGAAAGAGGAGGAGAGGATGAAGAGGGAGAGGGAGGAGAAAGATAAGAAGAAAAAGATTGAAGAATGAGGAGAATATGAGAGAAGTAGAAGAAGACGGAGATGATTATGAAGAAGAAGATAAAGGTGCAGACTGCCATGATAATAATAATGAAGACAGGAGCGGAAAGGATAAGTTGAAAGGGTTAAGCGCTCGTGTCAGGGCGTAGGCAACATATTAACGGCCCAAACCCAGCCAGGTCCAACAGTATTTTGAAATTCGAAGCACGAGTTTCCTTTTACAGTGTAAAGGAGGGGGGGGGGGGGGTGAGAGAGCTAAGGAGAATCCTTGATACACGCCTGGCCGAAGACGATATTAGGAGGAGCAATGAAGATGAATAAGAAAAAGAGGAGAATGAAGAATATGTAGAAGAAGAAGGAGAAGCAGAAGAAGAAAAAATAGAAGAAGACGAAGGAGAAGGAGGAAAAGGAGGAGGAGGAGGAGGAGGTGGAGGAGTAGTAGGAGGAGGAGGATAAGGTGAAGAAGGGGAAGAAGGGGAAGAGGAAGGAGAAGGAGAAGCAAAAGAACGAAAAGAAAAAGGATAAGCAGAAAAAGTAGAAGGAGAGGGTGAAGGAGAAGAGGAATGAAAAAGCAAAGAAGGAGAAAAAGAAGATGAAGAATAAGAAAAAGATGAAGGAAAAGAATAGGAAGAGGAGAAAGAAAGAGAGAAAGAAGGAAAAGGTTACCGAGTAGGAAAAATCGAAAAATGAGAAGAAAAAGAAGGCAATTTCGAAAAAGAAAAAAGCCGAAGATGGGGAAGAAGAAAAGAAGAAGAAAATGTGAGGAGGAACAAAAAGGAGAAGAAGGAAGAGGAGAAGAAGAAGAACAATAACAAGAGGAAGGAAGAGAATGAAAAAAGAGGAAGAAGGAGGATAATAAGAAGGAAAGAATGTAGAGAGAGAAGAAAAAGAAGATGAATTATGACAGGAATAGAAAAACAAGCACAAGAAGGAGAATGTGGTGGTGAAGGAGAAAGGTGAAGGTGAGGGAGAAAGTGTAGAAGAATGAGGAGACGAAAAAGTCGAAAGAGAAGGAGAAAACGAAGATGGAGAAATAGAAAAAGACGGAGGGGAAGAATAAGAAGATATAAATGAAGTAGAGGATGGTGGAGGGAAGGAAGAGTCGAAAAAGAAAGAGAAGCAGAAGATGGAGAAAAAGGAGTGGACGAAGTAGAGGAAATAGAAAAGGACGAAGGAGAAGAAAAAGAAGAAGTAGAAGATAAAGTAGAAGGAGAAGAAGAAGATAAAGTAGAAGGAGAAGAAGAACATGAATAGTCACTAGAAGAAGCAAAAGGTGGAAATAGAGAAATACGAAGATGAAGATAAGGAGAAGAAAGAGAAGAAGGGAGATAAGAAGAAGTAGAAGATGATGGGAAGAGGCAGAAAATGAAGAGGAGGATGAAGAAAAGAAGAACAAGAAGAAAAGAAGAACAAAAAGAAGAAGAAAAGAAGAGCAACAAGAAGAAGAAAATGAATAGTGAGGAGGTGGAGGAGAAGGAAAAGGAGGAAAACGAAAGAGGAAAAGGTTGCTACAGAAAGGATGACAGGATACTAATAATAACGTAGCCAGGGTTGTAAGTTATTAAATGAGAGTTTTGGAAGGTAGGATGAATGTACGGATTACAAAAGCAGGGGATAACAGATAGCCCTGTTGGTGGGGGGGGGGGGAATAGAGGTGGATAAGAATCTATCTAGAGCCAAAGGAAGGCTTGATGGGCGTTGTTTAGGTGGTGAGGAAGGGAAATGATGAGGTGAAATGTCTTAAAGGAGATTTAGAGATGATTGCTGACGGGACGAGAGGAGGGGAAAGATGTGATAAAGGGACAGAGAAGGGGAACCGGATGATGAATAGCGTGGTGTATTTTTGTTTCAAAGTAGAAATATTACGGTGCAAAATGACAAGCGTGCTTTGGTGTTGACTACGGGTGAGCTCTGACAGCTAAAATTATGGGATCATCCAGACATTTTTTTTATTGTGGATGAGCCTGGAGACTTGTGCGTGGGGAAAGAGGTGTATGATGAGGAACATCTATGGCTGAATGAGATTCAAGCTCAAGATTGCAGGAAACGAAGCCAGCCAGAGCCTTATCTTTACATAGACAAGCACTCCAACCAGCTGTGCTACCAGAGCCGCCCATCTATCTATATAAATAAAATTAGAGTTTTGTCTGTACATTTATCAGAATTGTATATTTTTTGGTTATTTTTACGTTTTATACATCAAATAAGCCGAAAATAGTCTTATCTCACTTTCTGTCTGTCTGTCACGGCCCCAAAGGCATTTTACGCGGCCTTCTCCTCAAAAACGAGAGCATCGATCGGGATTTTAGTTATTGAACAGTATTGAAAACATTATTGACAATGTCTTTAGCTATAAAAAACTAAATTAAGTTTTTTTTTAACAGAGTAATAAACGTTTAAAAACCAAGTATTGTGCAATTTTGGATACATTTTACGTGGCCTTCTCCTGAAAAACGAGAGCATCGATCGGGATTAAAGTTATTTATCAGTATTGAAAACCTTTTTGACAATGTCTAGCTATAAAAAACTAAATTAACTTTTTTTTTAACAGAATAATAAACGTTTAAAAACCAAGTATTGTGCGATTTTGGATACATTTCTTCTATGTTTTATAATAATAATAAGCGTATGGCTTTTAATGGTGGGGAGACCCTTATGGGTAGTTCCACCTTGCCGTTTGTGCCATGTTACGGGGAACATGGTGGACCTACTATTTTTGGTGGGTTCCGAACCACCGGGTAAGTGATAATAAAGCTTGTAACATCAAGTCTAAGTTTTATTACCACATAAACAAATCACGTAATTTATCAATCAGCTGTTCTCAAATATAATCTGAATGGTGGGCCCTTCGCGGCGTTATTTACGCTGTCTGCAGACTTGTGTATAGTCGGAGCATTGCATTCTTTTAGGAAACATATGACTGGTGAATCAAAGCTCATCTTATGTTTCATCAATTATTTATTTGTTGAAAAAAAAACAAAATTCTCTAATTTAAATTTATCAAAACAAAAATTAACATTTTAGGAAGGTGCGGTTTGTGCTTGGCTCTTGGGAATTCGCCAGGTAGCACTATTATTACCACATAAGAACAAATCACGTAATTTATCATGATATATCAATCAGCTGTTCTCAAATATTCTCTCTGATAACTGTCACTGAATTGTTTACGTTCAAAGTTGTTTACTAAGCTGCTAGCAACTTCATGATCGTTGCTATCAAGAAAGCCGAAACATATTTAGTCATATTTCTAAACATAATCCGTACGAAGGACGGGTAGCTGCTAGTAAGAAATAAATAAGAGTTTTTTGCTATAGAAAACCTTTGTTTCCAGATCTATTATTTCTTTATATAAGCTTTTCAAAATTTAATTTTGATAGACTAATTTTCTTGTTTGATTGAAAAAAAGTAGGCTATATTATTTTATTTCTCCAGGTGGAGGAAATAATTAATTTTCAAAAGTTTAAATAGACTTGTAGGTGAGATCAAATACCACCAGAATTAAAAATAAATTTTTTGAATCTATATTTCACAAAATAATTGATGAAAAAATATTTTTTCATGGCAATTTATAACATACTAATTCATTAATTGACCGAACGAAGAGAGGTCTCTGTTTCAAGTCGACCGTTTTGCATTTTTTCTGTTAGTCTGTGTGTAGGCTACGCTTTACGGCATTTACGGCTGAACGCGTGAACCGCGTTCTTTGAAATTTAGCATGAATGTTCCTTAAAGGAATGACCAGCTATGTAAGAGTAAGGATTTTCGAAATTTGCTTGCATTTGAAGGATATTTGAAAGGGGAAAAAGTTAGGCTATTAGCCTACTTCTATAGGGACACAAATGATTTTTAAATTTTACCCGCGAGCCGTAGCAGATATCTGTTCAATCAGATAGAGTTAAGCTGCGTTCTCCTGGATCCTGTTTGTAACAGTGACCGATTAGATTGAGCAGCAAAAAATACAGTATTCTCTGCTGTAAAATCACTTCCCGGTGGTTCGGAACCCACCTAAAACTGTAGGTCCAACTCATCAATCACCATCATCCAACTCATTATCCACGCACAGGTCTATGTGGGCTTCATTCTCCAAAAAAAATTGAGCTTCTCCATCATATGCAATTGGAATCGGATTCATAGATAGCCCTCGGGCCATGAGATCTAGATATTCATCTGGTTGAGCCTTTTTCATGTGAATAAAGTTATCATTCATAAGAATAACATAATTGTTTGAGAGAAATAAATCATTTCATCTATTTCAATTAAGTATAATAAGAGATTATTGAGTAAATGATACAAAAGTTTAATCAATATTGTTTTATGAACTCATCCATCAGACATTTATAATCTAATTTGAGCAATAAGCTCGCAAATAGAAAATAAGCTCGCAAATAGAAAATAGTCTCGCAAATAGAAAACGCAGTCGTGTTGATGTGATACTAAGTGAACTTTTGTGGAAACAGTCATGAAATACACTACGCCAATTGAATCCAGGGTTAGTCTTATGATTGTGTTACATTTTACGATGGTGATTACCATGAAGTATATCGATTATGTTGCTCTGTGCAAGCACCATTATTCGTGGGCGTGACTTACACTGTTCACAGAATTACTACTAATACTCAGTACAATTCTTAATTTATTCTTGATTCTACAAGAAACTTCGAAAAATAATTATGACCAGAAACCTTGCGCACAGACTTCTTGTTTTATTAGATTCTATAGTTCGTTGTGGATCATCTATAGAAAGATCCCTAAGATATCAAAATTGGATAAACATCTAATTTGGGACTTGGATGCTTGATAAACATACTTTTTTCTGATGAGGTATGGTAAACATTTTTATTCTATTGTTTTGAACGCTATTATTTTTATTTTTCATATGCTAAAAAAATCATAGTGTACAGAGATCTCTCAAATGCCCCTTCAGAATTGAAACTCCAGTTTTTTAAATGATCATCCAGCATGTGATTATCGAGAATTGATGAATGATAGTGAAATTGTAATGTTGTTTGGAAGTTGAGACAATAATTATTTACAAACTGAAGCAATTTCTTTATATCTAGCTTTAAAAATGGCGTCTTGAACTTGAACAGGAGAAAACTGAGTTCATGCTTTTGTGCTTTTACAGAGGTTGGTTAGCTCCTCCCATTTATAAGTGAGCGTGACCGGGATCGTAGCATAGTCCAGCCTACAGGCGTCCATTTTGTAATCCAATAGTGCAGATCCATTCAGTGTATCAATCATTGGTTTGCGTTCATGGGAACCTTTCCGTTTCCGCAAAATGGAATTTTACCAAAATCTAAGGCGGTATATGTGATTGCATGGGCGCCCACAGGGGGGTGCAAGGGGTGCACTTGCACCCCCCTGACTAAAAAAATAAGGAAATAAATTAAATAGCTAGAACTTTGTCTAATTACTTTTATTAATTGGAAATTTATAAAAGTACATTACATAATGCCCATTAAAAAAAATTATTTTCAATTAATGTCCAAATCAAATGAGTAGTTGAGCCATTCTTAAATCAATGCTATTCAGAAAACAAAAACTTCAACTTTCTTGGTTGCTGTTCGAATTTATTTATAACCAAATCAATGAAATCACACTTTTTCGTAACCCTTTTGCTGTGGACACTCAACATACAAAGTCCTGACAGCCTCATATGACTCATAGTAGACCGGTTCCAAGTTTTCACTTGCCGCAAAGTGCTTGCAGCGAGCTGCCAGTTGACTTCTTTTACGTTTTGAAATTCTACACACGATTTAAAAGCTGTAGGCTTTATTCAATTGTAAATTTATGTTCCTTTTTAATTTTATACCTTGTGGATTAAACCATATAAATTATACACAATAACTTAACTTAATTTTAGATAGAATATTAATTTTTAACCTTGGCATAAAAAACGACGACACCCTCCTTGATGCACAATATACTATTTTTATTTAGTAGCTTCTGCGTAGCTTTTTAAAAAAGCTTTAGCTTTTTAATTTGGTAGCTTCCAAATAGCGTAAAAATTCGTTTTAAACCACCATATTTTCAAAAATTTCCCCCGGACCCCCCTTTTTTCGTACCCCCCAGACCTCCATTGGATGTTTGTTATCTATTGCACCTCCCTGCACTGAGAAAAATAGAAGGTGCATATTACCCTAATTTCATAGGTTTCTTACCTTTTATAGTGTAAAAACTGACGACAGCCTTTTAAATGTGATTTTCACCTTATAAATAAGGTAATTTGATTTATTGTGAAATTTACCTTTCATGCTCAAGGTGAAACTCACTATTTAGTTTGTGAAAATTACCTTTTACATAATATGAATATTACCTTGTACAAAATGCGTATATTACCTTTTATAATACGGAATATTACCTTTCATAAAATGTAAAAACTACCTTTCATGTATTGTAAAAATTACCTTTTATTGAAGGTGAAAATTATCTTTACATGAAATGTGTAAATTACCTTCTATGAAAGGTGATTTTCCCTGTATGCTTGATTGTGATTGTTACATTCCAAATAGTACTTTTTACTTTAATGTGTGGTTTCGTTGAACGTGGATTCGGACATGCGTGTCCACGAACAGAGCTGAATACACTGCAATGGATGCTTTTGGTATACCTAAACTGTACCAAAAGCATCGATTGTAGTGTATGCAGCTCTGCCCGCGAACACGCACGTCCGAATCCGCGTTCAACGAAACCACACCAAATGTTATTTGTTACATACACATTATGTTTGCCAAATTTCAAGTGTTCGTTTGTAAACTGCTTCATAATGAAAAAATAGAAATCAAGTGAAAATACTACTTCAAATATAAATCAATTAATTATATACAGGTATTAACTTTTCAAGTGAATTAAACGACTTGCAGTCAAATTTTTATTAAAATAAGTAGTATTTCACTTACTTCTGTAGGCCGAACGTTTTCGAGTTGTTAAAACCCTACAGAAGTAAGTGAAATACTACTTATTTTAATAAAAATTTAACTGCAAGTCGTTTAATTCACTTGAAAAGTTAATATTAACAACGCAGTTCGTCATGGAACAAGAAATCCAGGAATTTATATGCAGGTAATTTTAAATCCATAAAAAATCTGACAAGATTACAAATACCAAATTACTTTCTCATTTCATAAAGAAGGAAAATAAAAACCCAGTATCCACGTTATTTTAAATTTGTATATTATAAAATGAAAAAATGAACAACATTGTACAAAAATTTACAATGGTTGATGATCATTCTGCAGAGTCTGTTTCTGTCACTATTTTCCAATCTTCTATTAGTTTTGTATCGATTTAAAATTGTCTAGCCTTCTAAGGTCTGCAGCAGTAATTTTAAAAGGCTTGACGTACCCTAGAATTAAAAAACCAACATTAAATGCTGAAAATTATTTGAAAGCTATGTTAATTTAATTAAAGTCATGAAACAACCTAATGACAAATAGTAATATCTTCACTTCATCAATTTAATTCCAGGAGTCATATTACAATAATTATATTTTTATTACTTTTTAATTTTCACAGTTATAGCAGACAAACTTCCAAATGTGCTATAATATCTTGCCTTTTAAATAAAAATATTTATGAACAGTTCATAACTCAACAAAAACAATTAAGAGGTTGTCCAACAAAATTAATCATTTTTAGCTTTTTAATGGAATAAAATATTAAATCACAATGAACAGGTAGGAAAAATTTTTACTATTTGATAAATAAATATGAGTATTTGATCAAAGTATTTTTGACTGAAAAACAATATTTTGCAAAAAAGAACAGAGCGAGGCTAAAAAAAATTTTCAACATGGCAAAACAATAGATAGTGTTGATTTTTTTAGCACTTACTTCTAATGAAGAAGGTCTTCATTAGGGGGAGTGTTCAAAAACTATTTCATGGGAGACTTACCCCCCCCCCCCACCCTCACCCAACCCATCAAAACCTGGTCCCCTGGTACAACTATTGGATTTAATGTATGTTTGAGATTTTAATAAGTTGTCAGACTTGCCATTACTTGATCAGAGTTGCCATTACTTGCTTGTGTTCTAGATGATTCTTCATCATCCAATACCGGTAGACTATCTGAATTAGTTGATGAATCTAAATCTGTCAAAGACAGATCGGAGATGATAGGACCCAAATCTGTTTCGAAATTTAATGAGAGTAGTTCCTTTCCGCTGGGATCATCTGGATCACTTATAAAGTTTCCTGAATCAAGATCATGATATTGTTAACTCCTGAAAAATAATTTTTTTCCTAGTTTTTTCTTATTTAACTATTTTAAAACTATACTGAAATTTTGTAGGACTTCAAATTAAAAAAAATTAAAAAACAGCAACACAGAATAACTTAAACAGAATTTATTAATTTCGAATTCCTTTAATTGTTATTAGTTTATACTGAAGACTTCCGCAATGGCGGATATTGACAACAGTATTTAATAGCTGATGGAAATCGATGAATGCTACTGTACAAAAATACTAGTCACCACCGGGAATCGAGCCACGGACCTCCCAATTGCCGGTCGGGCGCCTTAACCACTAGACCATGGAGACCCTTCTGCACAGCAGTATTCATTTGTAACTTGGCCATATCGGCTCGTATCTCACAAGTTATTTCGAAGTTACTGACAGTTAAGCAAACTGACAAATTTACTTAAACAGAATAATTGGGAGGTCCGTGGTTCGATTCCCGGTGGTGACTAGCAATTTTGTACAGTATCATTCATCGATTTCCATCAGCTATTAAATACTGTTGTCAATATCCGCCATTGCGGAAGTCTTCAGTATAAACTAATAGCAATTAAAGGAATTCAAAATTAATAAATTCTGTTTAAGTAAATTTGTCAGTTTACTCAATTGTCAGTAACTTCGAACTAACTTGACAGAATAACTAATAAAGAAACTACCAAACTATTAACTTGCTGTTTCAACTTTCTACAAATGTCATGTCATATTTGCAAGGTGGCGCTCAGGGTTATAATTTGGCTCAGGATATTAAAATGTCGACATTAAAAGTTTAAAATTGGTGCGCTGCTTTTAGACATATTAAATATAATGCAGATAATCAACGCCTTCCATCAGTCCGAATCCCAATCTCATAAGTCCTTCAGTCAAGCGATCGACATTTTAATGCACCCAACATAAATTGTTGTCATTGAATTTGTTGTCAACTCTGGTTTAAATGCAGCTTAAAAGCTGAGTCGTGGGAATAGAAAGAAAGGTGAAATCAATACAGAATTTTAACAATCAACTTACACTGCCCGTCGATATGTTGAGGTTTGATGGACCAGCTGATTCGTATTCCTCCAAGGTTGAAATTGGGCATGAAAGCATAGTCTTGGCCCAAAATCAGTGATGAGAAATTCGATGTGTGGATCTTTTATATCCAAGTGCCTCAAAGCAGCAATCCCAACTTTATAATCTGAAAACAATTTAATAATCAGCCTACCGTATAATTTTGAAACTGTTTCATAACACATAAATATATACATTTTTGGTTTTTCGGTCTATGATGCATTCTAGAATGAAACCTTCCTTTGAAAAATGCAATTGGGTGATTTAGTAGTAACCTACTAATAAGCTGAGTTGGGTGCAAAAGTTCAACTTTTTCCAAGAAAGTTATATAAAAGAGCCCTAATTAAATTAATGCTGATAATTCTCATGATCAACGATTTATTTTCCAATAGAGTCCAAAAGGGAGAGTTTAATATTCTAGCCTATGCTTTATCAAGAATTGGATGAACAACCGACAATATTTTTTGAGTATTTCAGGATGAGACCTGAAATTTTGCATACATTCTGAAGGGAATAGACGAAGATATCAGTCTTCTAATTTTCTTCACACAAACATTTATTTACAAATACAAGACTCAAGTTAAGTTATAATTTTTTGCCGGATGATGCCCACTTGAGTCTATGCTCAAATAGGTAATGAATAGAGTACAACAACACTGTCTACTAAGCTTCAATGATGACAAGGTAAAAACATCCAAGTCTCAACAAGATTCGAACTCGAGACCTTAAGGAAAAGCAGTCAGCCAGAGTCTTATCTAATAAAAGACAAGCGCCCCAACTGACTGAGCCATTAGAGGCTGAGTTATTTTAATTAATTTCTCTCTGTCCATTGTCATATTCAGGTTTTTATAAAACTTTATATTCAAGATTTCAAGACACAAGAGCATAGACGATATAAGTTAATAATTGATGAGATACAGTTGGCATAGTAAACTCTAGAGCACTGAATAGATGAACATTTGGCCCGAACCCCTTACCCAGACAGAAGAACATCTTTTAAAAACTTGTTATTTACTATATTATAACAGTTTTCGTAAAAATGTATGTCCTCTTATTCCCATGAGAGCTCTGTAGATTAGATACAGTTCGTTAGAGTTTGTAGGAAAAATTCAAACTCATTAATTTGATCGCTCAAACCGTTCTGACGAATTTGTGCATGTCTGATGTACAAGTAGCAGCCATTACAAACAGTCATTGAAAAACAGACATTTGATTGTTTGGACCAATTCATAAGACCGCTTCTTGGTCATAATACGCATCCATGGTACAACTGTAAAGTCTTCTCTGGGTCAGACGATCAGAAGAAAGAATATTATTCAAGAATAAAATGTTGCTAAATGTGTATAGGGCCACCATTATTATAAATAGTAGTACCTAGTTTAACCTTTTATATTATGGAGTCAATCCTTACTTTATAAGTTGACTTCAAACTTCAAAGTCCAAACAATTAATTTTAAACTTTTCATTTTCAAACTTAAACATATCATGAATAATCAACGAGATAAACTCACCTATAAAGTTGTGGGTGTATTCCAGAAGTCCTCACTTCTCCAACAAACTCCTTGTTTCGAAATCTGCCATTGTTGATTAGTTGAGAATCAAAACTAAATACTCGATGAAATGAACAAAGAAGTGCATTCCAGGCACTGGTCATGTGATACGCGCATGTGCTGTAGACTGTTACAAAAAGTACTACATTGTAGATTTTACCTTTTGCAAGGTGATTTTCACAATTATGAAAGTGTTAAACGCTGTTATCGCAGATTAAAGTAAGCATTACTTTATATTATTGTGAAATTCGCAATATCAATGTTGTTAAAAATACACTTTATAAAAAGTAATTTCAGGAATCACATTGAATGAGCACAATTCACCTTGATAAAGTAATTTTTACATTATAAGATTGTGAATTACCGCAAACAAGTGGTGTTTAGTACCTTACATGGTAAATTCGCTAATTACTTTTTATTATTTGTGTCTTTCTCCATTTTAAAAGGTAAAAAGTACTTTATAAAATTGTAATAGACACCCGTATTCAGTAGTAATCACCTTTAAAATGAGATTTTCACCAAAAAATGATTTTACCTTCAAAAAAGGTAATTTCTACTTGACAAATTTTTCTCAGTGTGCTCAAAATCCTGCGGGCGCCCATGTGTGATTGGTATATTAAAATTTTTGTACCTCTATGAATTTGACTTGACCAATTAGACGGCTTAATCTCTGTTGAAATTTAATTTACCGGTAAACGATACGGCTGCCATTAACTCAACCAAAGTAGATTGGGAACGTAACGTGTTGTTTGGTTAAGATTAAGAATGGTGTAACTAACGAGAGTAGTATATTGGTTTCTTTGACAAATTGATAAGGTTTAAACAAGGTCTGGTCTTATCCATTAGCATGTAGTTCAGCCTAGAGAATTTTGTATTCCAATTGATATAATTAATATTTTTTTATTGAAAATAAAAAAAAAACAAATTATAATAAAAAACGTGGAGTGGACTCCACGTTTCAAATAAATGGCTGCCATTTTTTGGAAGCTTACGTAGGACTCAGACCTGTGCGTGAGTAATGACTTTGATGAGCTCAACCAATAGGGTGGGATCCGAACCACCACAAAGTGATTCCACAGCAGAGAAAAAAGTTTATTTTGCTGGAAGATCCAATCGGTCACCCTTACAAATAGGGCACATGAGTTATCTGACTGAACAGATACCTGCTACCGCTCACGGCTACCACTTTCCGGGATTTGATTGTGATCTGCATGAAGAAAAGTTCCCCAAAATAAGTAAGTAAGTAATTGAATTTATTTCCATTAAACTTTTACAAATAAAAATATATATAAAGAATATTATGGAACTTCTAGACATCTGAACCTGTTGTGATGCCTAGCACAATTTTATACGACAATAATAGTAACAGCCTCCCCAATCTAAATTATGGATTGCAGAAGTACATAGTAGAGCATTTTTATGTGATTTAGGTTATCTAAAATCTAGGTTATAACCTAAAATTATGGTCATCTTAAGTGGTTATCTAAAATAATCTAATTTGAGCAATCAGCTGTCACCCAAATTGGAAACACAGCCTTGTTGATGTGATACAGAGTGACTTTTTGTGAAAAACAGACATGAAATAGACTAATCGAATCTAACCAAGGGTTAGGTCTGATTACTGTACTTAATATTTTGCGATGGTGATCATCATTGAGTACATCGAGAATGTTCCTCTGTGCAAGCACCCTTATTCTTGGGCGTGAGGTCTACTTTTCACAATAATAATATCGTGTGACCTGGCTGGCTCAGGTCTGGTGTCAGAGTTATCAGGTCGCACCTGAATAAGTTCAGGGCCTCTGACGTGACTTAACGACTGTTTTTAGGCAGCCGGAACCGACAGCTTAACGTGTCCTCCGAAACACGGGGAGACTTTTCACAGAACTACTAGTGAGATAAATGTAAGTAGCTCATCAATTTATTAGCACAATTTTCTAATCAATGTATCACTCGATATTTCAACAGAATATTCCATACATTATTTATCAAAAAAAACAACAAATCACTTCATAAAAACAGACGTTCCAATACCACAAACAATTCAGCGACCGTTTTTCAGTCTCCCCAGTGTGTAATAATAGGCAACCACTAATAATCAGGATACCACAGGGCATTTATTAGGGAATTTATGCCCCAGGGACGGAGAGAGAATTAAATAGATTGAAAATTAATTGGAGGCTACTGTAATGATGGCCAGGGGGCGCCATAATAATATTGTGTTGCGTTTTATTTGACTTTTTTCAACTCTGAAATTCATGATGAGATGATTGAACAAAAACCAGGTCACTCGGAATCGGGAATTGAAGAGATTAAAACAGAGTTCAACTATTGAGAGGATACAGTAACACGATCATCGTATTTCCACATCAATCTCATTAATTATTAACCGAAAGAAAGGAGGTCTCTGTTTCAAGTGGACCTTTTTGCATTTGTCTGTCTGTCTGTCTGTAACGCATTTTTGGCTGTATGAACGAATGTGCTCCGAGGTGAAATTTATAGTGAAAGAGACCCAACCTAAATTTTAATTCTACTCTGAAATTTTGTGAAAATCAGTTTTGGGCAATAGACAATTGACTAACTGTTAGTTACATCAATAAATAAATAAATAAACGGGTGAACCAAATTCCATCAAATTTCGCATGAATCTTCCTTCCAAGAATGTACAGCGATGTACAGGAGGATTTTCAAAATTTATTTGAGTTTAAAAGATATTTGAAAGAAAAAAAGGAAAGGCAGTCAGGCCTTCGTGTATAGGAAACATAAGCTTTTTTTATTGCGGATGATGCCCACATAATTCTGGAGACTTGTGCGTGGGTAATGAGTTGAATGGATTTATTGATGAGAGGCATCGATGGCTGAATGAGATTCGAACCCAAGGCTGCAGGAAACTAAGCCAACCAGAGCTCTATCTTATCACAGACAAGCGCTCCAACCAACTGCGCTACCAGAGCCGCCATTTTAAAATAGCTTCTTCATCACATGCAATCGGAATCAGACTTTAAGATAGCTTTCGGGCCCTCTTAGTCATCTGGTTGAGCCTTGACAGGAATAAATTATTTGTTTGAGCTAAAATTCATTTCAATTAACAAGTAATTATTAAATGAATGATAATAATTATTATTAATACAAATTCACAAATTGCAAATACAATTTGTATACGAATTCATTTAATATTTTCCTATAAATTCATACATTAGACATGTGGAATATATTTTGATGTAAACAATCAGCTGTCTGGTAAATAAAAACATATGTATCACGCCTTAAAGCACATGTATCACGCCTTGGTGGTGTGATACAAAGTGGAAAACTGGCATGAAATAGACTACTCGAATTGAGTCAAGGGAATTGAGTCTGTGGATGATTTTTAGTGTAGATTAACCTTTATGTTTTGGACAATACAGCATAATCAAAATTTGTAAAGAGAGATCACTTATGGACTTGAGATGGTTGCATCTTCACATTCATTGTAATTTTGTCACAATTTATAAATAAATAAATATTATATCTATGAACCTATTTAAAAAAAGTTATAACTGCCATATTTGACAAAAATTCACATACTCACCCTACAAAACATGTTTCACTCCTTGAATATAATTGTAAGCCATCCTGGGCCAGAGCCCATCATACCTCACCGACCAACAGCCTACCATTGACCAACTTATAATTGGATGTGCTGTGTCAAAAGTCATTATACACTCTGCCTAGTAATGAAACCTGGTAACGTTTCTCATCCAGACTACCTCACACTCCTCTTTCTCACTCACTTCCATTCTTTCTCTTCAACACTATCTTTTTCATATTTCACCTACTTTCTCTCTTTCGCACTCACTCTCTCTGAACCTATCACTCTCATACTCTCATTCACACTCTCTCTTGCACACTCTATCATTCTCTCCCACGCACTCGCCCTCTCTCACTATCGCTCTATCTCTCTCATTCCCTCCGTCACACTCTCTGACTCTCTCTCATATTATTACTCTATTTGTATCTTTCCCCAGCTCTCTCTCACTACCTCCTTCACCGCTTTCTTTCTCTCTTCTTCTCCACACAGCTTATCCTCCCTTTTGTCTTCTCCTCTCTTCTAATTCTTATTTTACTTCTTCTTCTGTCTCTTCTTCATCTTCATTATCATCTTCCTTATTCTTTTTCTTCTCCGTCTTCTTCTACTTCTTCATCTTTTCATTTTTCTCCTTCTTCCTCATCTCTTTCTGTGTCTCTTCTTCTCCTGGTCCCAACATCAGCCTTTATCTCACACTCTTCCTCTTTCCCTCACCATAGCACTCACTCAATTCCTCTCTCTCACACATTCTCTCTCTCACTCTGTTTCTACAATTCTCTCTGGTTCACTGTCTCTCTCTTTCCCACTTACTCTCTCTCTCTCTCTTACCTTCTCTATTTAACACCCTATCTCTCTGTCCCTCATTATCAGTGCAACTCCCCAATGTTATGTCAATGCAATTCCTAAAATCAATCTTGGTAATGTCGAGCTGCCAGTCTTAGAATGTGTTAAAGTCCTGGGCATCCAGCTGGAGCTGGAGCTTCCACTGCCACTGCAGCCAGCAAGTTGAAATTCCTCAAGTGTAATCAGTGACAAACAGAGTGTTTGCGGTTGTTCATCAATTGAAAAGGTTGAAGCGCTTCCTCCCTGTGTTCATAAGAGTCACTCTTTGTCACTCTTTCTGATATTGCCAATTCTTGATTATTGTTCTATAGTAAATACTGATTTGCCCGATTATCTTGATCTGAAGCTGCAAAGAGCATTGAATTATTCAATTCGCTCCATATTTGATGCCAGGAGGGATGACCACATCTCACCTTTCTTCAATCAATTACGTTGGCTGAAGTTAAAGCAACGCAGAAAGTATTTCATCCTCTCAATGACATATAATCTTATTGTCAAGAATTCTAATCCAGCTTACTTGAGAGATAGCTTCACTCTTTTAACCAATGTCCATTCAAGATCCATTCGGTCTCACTGTTTTACATTGCAGATCCCCCTCCATAGAACTGAAATGTTCAACAAATCCTTTTCTAGTGACTGACTGCCTCACGCCTATGGAACTTACTACCACTCCAAGTCATTTCATCTCCATCCATTCATTTATTATGTTAAAATTGTATAATCATTTTTTAGATGCATAAAATCTATGTTTTCTTAGCTATTATATATTATGTAAAAGTTATTCCTCAAATTCATTGCAAAAGCATACTATATTTAATTTTTAAAACTGTTAATTTCATTAAGTTACATTGCACTTTAGCTTTATTAATTTTTTTTCAATTTTTATTTTCCTTTTCATTTTTTTTTATTTCAATTAAAATTTTTATTTATTGTTCGGATGTTGTAGAATTCTTTGTAATATTATTGTAATGTCTTTTGTGTTTCAATAGTCTCTAGCCTCGAAACAATTGTACAATAAATATTCTATTCTATCCTATATTCTATTATCACTCTCTTTTTTTATTTCTCTCACACACTCTCAATCTCTCTGTTTCACTGTCTCTCTCTTTCCTATTTACTATATCTTTATCACCCTTTCACTCACCCTCATAAGCTTTCTCCCTCGCTTTCACTCGCTCTCTATTCCTCTCTCTTTCCTCACTCTCTCACTATTCCTCTCTTTCTCTCACTTACACACTTACTCCCATTCTCTCTGTTTCACTTTCTCTCTTTTTCCTTTCTTTCCTCACTCTCTCAATATACCTCTCTTTCCTTAATCTCTCACTACTCCTCTCTTTCTCTCACTAACACACTCACTCACTCCCATTCTCTCTGTTTCACCCTCTCTTTCAAACTCCCTCAATATTCCTCTCTTGCCTTCCTCTCTTGCCTTACTCTCTCACTCATCCTCTCTTTCTCTCTCCAACACACTCACTCACTCCCATTCTCTCTGTTTTACCCTCTCTCTTTTCCCTCTCTTTCCACACTCTCTCAATATTCCTCTCTTTCCTTACACTCTCACTATTCCTCTCTTTCTCTCACTAACACACTAACTCACTCCAATTCTCTCTGTTTCACTTTCTCTCTTTTCCCTTTCTTTCCTCACTCTCTCAATATTCCTCTCTTTCCTTACTCTCTCACTACTCCTCTCTTTCTCTCACTAACACACTCACTCACTCCCATTCTCTCTATTTCCCTCTCTCTCCCACACCCTCTTTCTTCCTTTCTCTCTCCCCTTTTGCTCTTCCCTTCATTCACTCTCACTCCCTCTCGCTTTCTTCCTCACTCACTCTCTCTCCCTCACCCCTTATCACTCTCACACCACCCCACCCCCACCTGATCTCTTACTCTTTTTCACCCCCCTCATCACCTCTCTCTCGCCCCCTCTCTCTCAACCCCTTTCGATCACACACTCTCTCACACCCTCTCTCTCTCTCTCTCTATTTTTCTCTTTCCAGCATTATCCCATTGCAAATTATCTGCGTACATCGGTTGAACCTGAAAAGGTCGTTAAGAACTTTTTATTGCCAAAAGCTTTTAAAAGTTGTACGTAGTGCACTGCTGCTGGCTGCTGGCCTTTGTAGGCTTTTTTAATAGCATTGATGCTCCTCCCTGCCTTCCACTGCCACTGCAGCCAGCAAGTTGAAATTCCGATGAATTCGCCAATAGTGGCTCAGGGTGGCCGCTGCATTCACTTTTTGTCTGAATCAGCAATTTGTTGAAATAAAGGGCTGGTTACGATAAGTAAGTGGTGGGGAGTGAAGTTGTAGGACAATTAGTTTGGGGTTATGGCCTGTGGAATGGATGGTTCATAACTATAATTATAGAGTGATTCTTTTTTGTCTTTTATTTCTTGCCTGCAGAATGTATGGTGATACTAATCAAGGATTGAAGGACTATTAATTTCTATCTTTCTATATTTTTCGACTCAAAAAAAAATTTTTTTTCAAAAAGTTTTTATAAAAATCTATTATTATCAACTATTTTTAACAGTTTTTAGTGTTTCGTTTGAAGTGAACTTTCAAATTAAAAGTGTTTAAGTGAGAAGATTCAATTTGTTATTTTTTGAGTGAAGGATTTTAGCAAATCTTAAATTTTTAGTCTGTGTTAACCTCAATGTTTTGACAATCTAACATATTCATAATTTGTGAAGGGAGCAGTTTTGGACTTGAGTCTGTTGCACCTTCACACTCGTTGTAAATTTGTCACAATAAATAAATAAATATTAGCATAACTAAATATCTGGTTGTTACTTTTTTTTGGAGGATGTAGCCCACATAGGTCTGAGACCTATTCGTGGGTGATGAGTTGGATAATAGTGATTGGTGAGGTGATCCTACAGTTTAAGGTGGGTTCCGAACCACCGGGAAGTGATTTTACAGTGGAGAACATGGATTTTTTGCTGGCCAATCTAATCGGTCACCCTTACGGAGAGTGCCCATGAGAACGCGGCTTATCTCTATCTGATTGAACTGATACCTGCTACGGCTCACGGCTATCACTTCCCTATTTATTTGGATAAAGACTCATTGCCATATATGTTTTCAAAAGATGAAGTCCACCTAGGTCTGATACCTCTCACACACAGATCTCAAACTCATGTGAACTTCATCCTCTGAAAAAAGTTATGAAGACTTTTTTCGGAGGATGAAGGCCACATAGATCTGAGATCTGGGCGTGAGTAATGAGTTGGATGATTGTTATTGCGCTGAGATGGATCTACAGTTTCAGATGGGTTCCGAACCACAAGAAAGTGATTCTGAAGCAGAAAAAAGACCCCTCTTTTGCTGGTTAATCCATTCGGTTACCCTTACAAAGAGGGCCCATGAGTTCGTAGCTCATCCTTTATCACCTCAATTATTGAAGAGGTCTTTTTTTGTTCATTCGTATCTGTTATGAAAGAAAAGTAATGTTGTGTTGAGGTTGAAGGAATATTGTAACAATAGGGATAAGAATTTATTATCCTTAGTCCTTAGTGTTTTGTCTCCATGAATGTTGTCAAATATATTCGGTGTAAATACATTATTTGAAATATATTATTTTGAAAAAAATAGTTACTACAGTATGTGGACGCTATTTTTACGTCTACAGTTTGATAATATCAATGTTGATAATCTTTTTGTACTTTCCGCCATATTGAACAGAAAAATCCATATATTTGATCATTAAAATCATTTTTTTGTTAAAAAAAAAATAACCTATTACATATTTACATCTTATTTGAAAAGGATGGTGAAGATAAATATAAAACGATTACTTGAAACAATGAGTAAAGAACAAGTAATCTCCCTATGGAATTCTATTTATAAATTATATTTTAACTTTTGTAGAATCCTTTTTGAACTTAATTCTTTTTGCAGGTATGTCTTAATTAAATTCAAAGAACTTATGAGAGGAATGACAGGACAAACTCCAGACTCACCTGAGAATCAATCATTTCCAGGTATGGTAGCATCATCTTATTGTTAACATTGTCATATTTCAATAAAAATTTTAATTATTGTTGTGGTTATCCATTTTTCGTGAACTGCAGAAGAACTATTCATATGTATTATCTTGCTGTGCAGAACTGACCTTTTTGAGTCGCGGCGGACGCGTTTCGAACTATGTTGTTCTTCTTCGGCGCTTGGTTGCTCCAAGGTCTGCAACCAAGCGCCGAAGAAGAACAACATAGTTCGAAACGCGTCCGCCGCGACTCAAAAAGGTCAGTTCTGCACAGCAAGATAATACATATGACTAGAAAAAATTTTAATATTTTCTAATATATTATTATACTTAAATATCTATCTACGACTATGTTATGAATAGACATAAGAAGTGATGTTAATACAGCTCAATTTATCCCCTGTAATATAGAACTATTTGTGTAATGAAGCTGTTTTTACATTACTGGCACTTTTCAATGCAGGAATGTATACCAATCAGAACTTGCGATCTCTTTGAAAAGGTGTCAAAATAAATATCATGATATAGTCACATCAGCAGATTTAAACATTCGAACTGGATTTTAAATCGCACTGTTGACAACAATCACACATTGTAGGCTATGTTATATTTCAGGCAAGTCATTGCATTCATTGGTAAGTTTGATTGAACGTAATTTATTGGAAGTCAAGTATGAAATATTGTATGCAACGATTGTATTGTTATGGCGAATCGGAAATGACTTCCAGCATGGCAGCGCCTTATCTGCAGAGGACAATTTCGTGTTACGTGAACAGTGCTTCTGCCTACATTCATTACAGGCTCTTGTTGATTATTAACTTTCTCCTCGATGTGTCTCTCTTACTCACATATGTTAAATGGCCATCTGTTCAAGAAAATGCCTACCTGAATAAATAGATATATCTGGGGACTTCTAGAATAAACAAAAATCTTTTATAAAGGGCAAAATCTTTGTGAGGAGTTAGTCAGTTGTTGTTCAGACTTCCTTCAAGTTTGTTTGAGTGACAGTTTTGTGCCAGTATGCCCATATCAGTGCAGGCTTTTGCAATATATTGCGATTATGCATATCTGCTGTAACATACATTGAGCTTTGTAAGAGTTCAGTTAATTATTGAGTGTTTTAACTGCTTATTAGACATTTATTTCTTGAAATTTATTCATTTAAGTCATTGAAAAGTTATTATTGAATAAGTGATCGGCCTATTGACTGTTAGTAATTAATATTTTGTACAGTGATATAATAAATTCATTATTAGTTGAACGTTATTCAATTGTTTGTTTCGTTACAGATTTTCTTGTGTGTTAATAACTGATGAGTGTCTTTGGATAGTTAATTGTGTAAACAAATTACGAGTGTTACTTTTAAGTGTTGCCAGAATTATTCCGGTGATAGAACCAGTAACAGTATTTTGCCTTGAAGCAGTTTTTTTCAGTTTCAGTTCATTTCAAAAATAAGCACCTACATTGTTATATATATATAAAAAAAACTCAAGATCATTCATACACTTGAATAAACATACATTTGCTGAAACTCAGAAGATGTTAAGAACACTCGTGGGCCACTCACTGCTTAAATGCAATATGCAATAATGCAATCGTTGCATACTCTGATATCTCATATGAGATTCCAACATAATTGTTATACATAACATATGTTATACATTGAATAATTATAGGATGTTGAAATATAGTTCACAAGCTCAATTCCAATCTTCTACTCAATGTTACACTTCCTCTTTTCACCCATATTCTTCACCCCTTACAATCATCCCTTATCCACATTTCGTTTTTCTTTTCATCCAGATTACTGCCGTACAAAATGTTATTTGTGATAGTGCAGGAAGTAAAACGGAGATAAGCGTGATCCTTTCCTTTGCCATCCATTACAGGTCTACAACCACTGATAAAGCTCCCTCATCAAGTGAATGGACTATCACACTGTTAACTTTTTGTCGGGACTTAGCAGTTTAACTACGTCTTACTATCTCAATTCTCTCACCTATCACCCCCACTCACTCTTTCACTAACTATAGCTCACTCATTCAATCTCTCACTCTATCACTCGCAAACTAGAATTCTTTCTCTCTCTCTCACTATTACCTTCTTTATCTCTCACTAGCTTCCTTCCTCTAGCCACAAGCTTTCGTTCTTCAGCTTTTCCTTCTCTCTCCTTTTTCTCCCCTCTCAAACTCTTAATCTCTCTCCCTACTACTCCCTATCTCTCACTAGCTTTTTTTCTCTATCTTCTTCACCTTTTTCTTCTCTCTCCTTTCCCACTCTTCTTTTCCTCACTCCTTGTCACCTCTCCTTCTCAACTTCGCCCACAGCACTTTTATTACTTGTAAAGTGCACAAATAAAAGTCATTTATCTATCTATCTATCTATCTATCTTGTCCTCTCTCCTCTTCTTTTCTCTTTTCCTCCCTTTTTCCACCCCTTTCTCGATTCTTCTTCTCCTCCTCGTCCTTCTCTTCCTCCTCTCCCTTTTTCTACTTCTCCTCCTTCTTCACCACCTTCTTCATCTCCTACTCCACCCCTTTCTCCTCCTTCTCCTCCTCCTCCTCCTCCTGCTCCTTCTCCTCCTCGTCGCCCTTCTCCTACTTCTCCCCCTTCTCATCCTTCTTCTCTTTCTCCTTCTCCTCCTTCACGACCCCTCATCCTCATCTACCTCCTGCCCTCCTCTTCCTCATCCTCCTTCTCATCGTCCTCCTACGCCTCCTTTTCCACCTCCTCCTCCTTCTTCAACTCCTCCTCCTACACCTCCTCCTCTTTCTCCGCCACCTCCTCTTTCCACCTCTTCTTTTCCTTCTTTATTTTCTCCTCATTCTCCTACTTCACTCCCTTCTCTCTCTTCAGCGGCAGAGTTTCGTCGACAGATAACTACAATTAGCTTTTTATCATATAGGATAGTATAAGTATCGGTATAATCCTGTTTGACGCCTAGAAAAGGGTTCCAAAGGAACTCCGGCTAGAATTAAACATGTAATCATGACATGTCCAAATTTCTTTATTGCGGATTATTGTCTAGAGACTTGTGCGTGTGTAATGAGGTAAATGTGTGAATGATAAGAAACATCCATGACTGAGTGAGATTCGAACCCAAGGCTGCAGGAAACGAAGCCAGCCAGAGTCTTATCTTATCACAGACATGCTCCAACCAACTGCGCTACCAGAGCCAATTCAGTAACAGGAATATATAACAATTTTACGCACCATTACTCACTCATTAAAAAAATCTCAATACAGAAAAAGAAGTAAGACAGTCTCACGTATTTTCACTCACCCCATTATCCTTCCTTGTTGTTTTTCCTCATCGTTCGTAATAAATAGTCACGACATTTCATTTCTCCCACTCTGTTTTTTTTTGTCATCTGGTCACGTCTGTCCCTAAGCTAGTTAAAATTCAAGACGCATTGTCAACTGTGCAATGATGGAAACTTCCTCCTCATCCGAGCTAGAATAATAACTGAGTGAAGTTTTCCTCAGTAACAACTGAGTAGAATTTTCCTCAGTTACTACTAAGTAGAATTTTCCTTTGGGGAAACTAAGAGAACTGCAATATTATTTTCCTTCATATTCTCCCTCATCAATATAAATTGAAATGAAGGTTAGTATAGGAGCTTATTGAAAAAATCTGGATTCTTTCGAGAAATAATCTACAGTAAAACAATTTTACAGTTTCTTTTTTAGCTTGTTATCCTTCCTTGATGTTTTTCCTTCTTGTTCGTAATAAATAGCCATGAGATTGTCTTGTGAGTAAGTAATAAATAGTGAGTAGTCTTGACAAAACTTTTTTTTTTTTCGAGGATGAAGCCCACATAGGTCTGAGACCTGTGCGTGGGTAATGAATGGTGTTTGATGAGTTGGACCTACAGTTTTAGGTGGGTTCCGAACCACCGGGAAGTGATTTTCAGCAGAGAACATTGTCTTTTTTGCTGGCCAATCTAATCGGTCACCGTTACAAACAGGACCTAGGAGAACGCAGCTTATCTATCTGATTGAACTTATTAATACATTGTTGGTACCTACCCGTGAAGTCGATATAAATCTTCCTTTTTAGACTCGAGGGCTCTAGGTTGTCGCTGGTTTTTGTTTCGCGATCATCTGACAAAGTGTGCTAACAGAATGATGTCTTCGATCTCGGAGAAATTTTTGGAACCAACATTATTTCAGTTTCGAGCTTGTTTTTGATTGAAATGATACATCATCAATCTGCCACATTTGTCTAGAGGCTATGTGACGTGATTACCTACAATTGAATTTGATTATTTTTATTGCGGATGATGCACACATGAGTCTGGAGACTTGTGCGTGGGTAATGATGTAAATGGCTGAATTATAAGGAGGAGGAGCACCGGGAGGACGGGAAGTTGGAGGGTAAGAAGGTGAGAAA
This sequence comes from Conomelus anceps, assembly GCA_948455865.1. Classification (NCBI taxonomy): domain Eukaryota; kingdom Metazoa; phylum Arthropoda; class Insecta; order Hemiptera; family Delphacidae; genus Conomelus; species Conomelus anceps. The sequence goes on along the minus strand of OX418216.1, from coordinate 8,898,500 downwards.
GAGTAGGAGAAAAGTAGGATATGAAAAATAGAAGAACAAGGAGCAAGAGAAGAATCAAGAGGAGCAAGAAAACATAAAAAGGAGAGAGAGAGAGAGAATTGGAAGAATAAGGGAAGGGGAATCTAGTAGGGAATAGGGAAGAGGGACAAGATGGGAATAAATAGAAGAGGAGAAACGGGTGATTGAGAAGGAGAAAGAAATCGAGTTAAGTAGAAGAAGATAATGAAGTGGAATAAAGAAGTAGAAAAGTGAGAGAAGTAGGATTAACTATGTAAGTAGGGCAGACTGCCGATTCTGGGCCAGTTTAACGGCGGTTAACTAACCATGATTAAATTTTAACGGCCGTTAAATTTAACCTAACTTAATTTAACATAGGAAAACCTAATTTAACGGCCCAGTTGAATTTTAATGGTGGTTAAATTTTAACCGTGATTAAATTTTAACGGTGGTTAACTAACGATGATTAAATTTTAAAGGTGATTAACTAACGAGGGTTAAATAAACAGATTCTAAAAATTTTCATTTGAAATTAAATTTATGTAGCTCACCAAGGCGTTCCAATTGCATGTATCAAGCACTCCGATGAATAAAATAAAAAAAAATAAATAAAAAAATAAATAAAAAAAAAATTAATTATCATTAATATTATCATGGAGTAGGGGGAAAATACCGGTTCGGGCTCAATTTTCTTTAACCTTAAATTTAAGGTTAACCTAAGTCAACCCACCCAAACCTAACCTAACCTGAAATAGGTAAGTCAAAGTCGAATCAACGCAATCTATCCGATCTCCAAAATTCCCATTTTCACGGGAGCTAAAAATCACGAAAAATTTTGAACTTTTCAACCCCTGGAGCGATTTTAAATTTGAAGACGCCATCTTGTTCAGCCTTCCAAGGCACCTCAAATTCATATATCAAGTACAATTTTCCCATCACGATTAATTGAGGAAAAAATAATAGAATTTTTGGGTCGTCTGTACTAAAAGCAGTACCACTTCTGAGTCTAACCTAATCTTAAATTTAAGGTTAACCTTAACCAATCCAATTAAAGCTAATTCAACCTGAAATAGGTAAGTTCAAGTTGAATGAACGCAATCTATCCAATCTCGAAAATTCCCATTTTCATGGGAGCTAAAAATCACGAAAAAATTTGAACTTTTTTAGCCCGTGAAGGGAATTTTAATTTGAAGACCCCATCTTGTTCGGCTTTCAAAGGCATCCCAAATTCATGTATCAAATACAAATTTTCGATCACGATTAATTGGGGAAAAATAATAATAAAATTTTTCGGTCATCTGTACTAAAAGCAGTACCGCTTCTGGCTCAGTTTAACGCTGGTTTCAACGGTAGTTTTAACGGTGGTTATAGCGGAGATCTAACTCTAGTATAAAAAAATGAATACAAGAGAAGGACTTGCTCAAGAATTACATGCAAATGTTAGACACAATTTTCCCACACGTCGTACAGAAATCAAAGGCGTAACAGATCTGTACCAGGCCGATCTTGTTGATATGTCAAATTACAGTACCATCAATAGAAATTTCAAATTCATACTAACAGTAATAAATTGTTTTAGTAAATTTGCATTTGCAATACCATTGAAAAGTAAATCGGGTAATGATGTGGCAAACGCCCTCAAACCAATACTTGAACAGAATAAGATAAAGAATTTTCAAACTGATGCCGGTAAAGAGTTCTACAATGCTACTGTTCAAAAACTCTTTAAAATGTACAATATCAATCACTATAGTACTTTCAGTAATAAGAAGGCGGCAATCTGTGAACGTTTCAATAGGACCCTGAAAGAGCACATGTTTCGTGAATTCACTGTACAGGGAAATTATAAATGGTTGAATTTACTCCCAAAACTGTTAGACAAATACAATAACACCGTTCATCGAACCACTCGCATGAAACCGAGTGAAGTGAATACTGGAAATGAAAAGTATGTACTAATGAATATTGATAAGGCGACCCTGCGTTCCTTCAAACTTAAAAAGCAAAAGTTTAAAATCGGCGATAAGGTTCGAATCACACGTTACAAACGAATATTTGATAAAGGATACCTACCAAACTATACTAATGAGATTTTCACTGTACACAATGTACTACCAAGCATTCCCCTCACCTATCACCTCAAAGACGATAACAATAAAATTATTAAGGGTGCATTCTATGAGTATGAAATGAAGAAAACCAAGTACCCAGATGTGTATCTTATTGAAAGAGTGCTAAAGAAGAAAGGTAATAAATTGTATGTGAAATGGTTGGGTTTTGATTCGAAATACAATTCATGGATTGATAATAATACATTAAAAAAATGAAGCTAAAACAGCACAAATCAAAATTGCCACTGATTAACTTTGACAAGTATTTAAATAAAAAACAACAAATAAGACACAGTGTGCTTCTACCAAATAGTGTAAGATGTATTGTGTGTGGGCCGTCCAATGTTGGAAAAACAAATACTGTTTTTAATTTATTATTTGCCGAGAATGGTGTCAAGTTTTCACATTTATATGTATTCACCAAATCTCACCAGCAAGACAAGTATCAACTTCTCAAGGAAATTATGAGTCAAGTAGCCGAGGTTGGATTCAATCTGTACCAGCATAATGAAGAAATACCACACCCAAACGATGCACACCCCAATTCAGTTATGATTTTCGATGATATTTGTATGGAAAAACAACAGAATATTCGAGACTATTTCAGTATGGGTAGACACAAAAACATTGATAGTTTCTACATTTGTCAAACGTACTCTAGTATTCCTAAACAATTGATTAGAGACAACAGTAATTTGATTGTTATATTCAAACAGGATAATCGTAATCTACAACACATATATCACGATCATGTATATCCAGATTTGAGTAGAGATGAATTCAGTAGAATGTGTGCTCAAGCATGGAATAATAATAATTTTCTAGTCATAAACAAAGATTGTGCACTGGATAATGGGAGATACAGGGTTGGGTTTGATAAATTTATCCTATTATAAAAATGATATTGAAAAAGGATCTCAAAGAATTGACAACCATCAAAAATAATATAAAACAGTTGCATGACTCTATACGTCGAAAACATCGAGAATTATCATATGATGCAATTAGTGAAGAAGAAAATTTACAGAAACAATATAAACCCATTACCGAATCATTGAATCAATTTAAACAACAACAACAATTTGATGTTAAACAGGAAATGAAAGAGGAGGAGGAGGATGAGGAAGAGGAGGGGGAGGAAGAGGAAGACTATCCCATTCTAGACTCCACTAATTTAGATACCTCTAATTTAGACACAACAAACATTTTCGATTCTTCCAATGTTCCCAGTTTTTTAGACTCTTCTAATTTAGACACCTCCAATGTTCCCAGTAATTTAGAATCTTCTAATTTAGACACCTCCAATGTTCCCAGTAATTTAGATGAAAGTAGTAGAAGAGACAGTAGAGAGTCTAGTCGGAAATTTGCATCTAGAAATCGTATAGGTAAATACATTGATAATTTTATGAGAACAACAAAAGGTCAAAATCTGTATGGAGTTCACTTTAATCCCACAATCAATGAATGGCAAATTGGAAAGAAAGTTATCAAGTTTGATGATAAAAAAATCATTATTGATGGTAATAAATCATTCCCACTTACACACGGTCTACTAGAGCTGCTATTCAAAGCAATTCCAGATACATTCATCTATAGGAAAGGTGATCTTGTCGACTATAAACGTATACTTGAACTAACTGGAGTTCATCTTGATGCATTGGGACGTGTGAAAAGAAATACCAGTTATAAATACACTCGCATAATTAAAGATTTATTTCCACCTAAACGTGTTAAAGGAGTTGAACAAAAACTGGGTAGTGGAATACATGATATGCAAATTGAAACCTCACCTAACAGCAACGTCTACACCTATTGGGATAATCCAAATGAATTGTGTGAAAGATTGGAATTGTTGATTAATTCAAAACTTGCCGGACACACTGGTCATGATTCAGAAATTGCATCAATAATTGAAGAATTACGTGAAATCGGTATCATTATAGGTGGTAATCTAGTATTATAAAAATGACTATTGATAAATTTGGGCGACATTTGTATGCAAGTAGAAAGGCAAATATCAATGAAGAATTGAAACAATTGGTGCAGAATTTAATTGATATCCTACAATTGATACCACTTGCGGCACACCATCTTCCAAGAGTTGATCTCAACAACATTGATCAGTGGCGAGCAATGACAGATCCAAACCTATTTGATCAGTATAGAAAATATTCAGAGGAAACTGAAAATCCATGGTTTTTTAGAGCATGGTTTGAGAGTAAATTCATCTACAAACATGAATTATAATAAAAACAAGTATGACTATTGATAAATTTGGTCGACATTTGAGTAGAAAAGAGACACTGGACTTGGAGAGAGAAGAGATGATAAACTTGTTTCAAAACGCCATTACTCTAGCACAACAAATAGATACAGTTAAAGATTTCTACTTACCAAACATTGATATTAGACAACAGTGGAAACACATCACAGATCCACAATTACTTACCAACTATAGAGAGGCTGTAAAGGGTCTCTCCATCTATAATTCTTCATTTAAAAGATGGTATGAGAAAAATTATCTATATAAAAATGAATAGAAAAAATACTCCAAAAAAGAAGAGGTCGATGAAAAAGAAGTTGGGATCTGGTATATTGGGTTCTGTAATTAATAAAGCAATTGATCTACTGCCCATGGAGTTCCATATTCCCGGGTACCAATTCTGCGGACCCGCGACAAACTTGAAAAAACGATTAGCAAGAGGAGATAAAGGAATAAATAGATTAGATGAAGCGTGTCGAGAGCATGATATAGCCTATAGTGACCCAACACAAAATCGAACGGAAGCTGATAGGAAACTTGCAGCACTCGCGTGGGAAAGAGTAAAAGCAGCCGATGCTAGTCTTCCTGAACGAGCAGCAGCCTATCTAGTTACAAATCTTATGAATGCAAAAGTGAAATTTGGTGGAGGAGGAAAGAAACTCGGCAAAGGTGTCTATTTGAAACCGTACAAAGGTTGTGGTATAAAGAAGAAGAAGAAGAAGGTAGAGAGTGCATTGAAAGCCATTTTAAAAAAAAATCCCCATTATCAAATGTAGATATAGTAAAGTATGCAAAACAGCTTGACTTACCGTTACGTGGAATTTATATGAGAGATAAACTACCAAATACACCACTCAAACACCTAGAACTGGGTATAATCAATCTGGATAATGAAATTGGTGAGGGCACTCATTGGACGTGCTACTTCAAAAACGCTAATCTATGTGACTATTTTGACAGTTTTGGTAATCTAAGTCCACCACTTGAATTTATGAAATATATGCAGGGTGTAAGAGTTCGATACAACTACAAGAAATATCAACAAATGGAGCACTCATGCGGACATCTGTGTCTATTGTGGCTGTATAAAAAATATAGTGATTATGTTTACACTAACAGCAAACGAGAATCCATTGGTTAGTGAAATCTTCCCACCAGTTGAATTGGATAGCTTTGACTATGAGGTGGGTCTAGTAAACATGTACACATACAATACAATTCCAAATATTGAAACAAATGTAAATAATAAGTTCGTGTATGATGGGCGTGTGGTTGAAATACCAGAAGGATCATACGAATTGGAGGATATTCTAAATTATATTCGAAATAATCTTAAACTAACAAGCAGTCAACTGAGAATCAAAGCCAACAACAATACGCTACAGTGTGAGCTGTATGCAGATAAAGATATTGATCTAACTATGAAGGACAGCATTGGTCCAATACTTGGATTTCAACATGAGAAATTACTAGCAAATAAATGGCATATATCAACAAAACCCGTTCATATAATGCGTGTGAATAGTATACGTGTAGAATGTAATATTGCACAGGGTTCGTACAATAACGGCAGTGAAGGTCACACAATTCATGAGTTTTACACAATTGTACCACCTGGCTATAAAATAATTGAATCACCCACAACTGTGGTGTACATGCCAATCAATACAAACACAATAAATCAAATTTGTATAAATATAATCGATCAGGACGGGAATGTGGTAAACTTTCGTGGAGAAACAATAACAGTACGCTTACATGTAAGAAAGAAACCAGTAATTTTATAATATTATAAAAAATATGCTAATATTTACAAAAAATCATCAATCACAACAGCATGATGCAACAGATAGGAAATTACTTACACCTAAAAATAGACAACTACTACAAAGATTAGGTTTTTTTGTATATAATAAAAATATAAACAATGAATCACCAAATTCCTCACGGTATGCAAATTGATTCAATATTCAATGTTGGTGAGAAAGTACAATTCGATGAGAGTATAACCCAATTCGAGTATCACACTCACACACCATATGCATCACAAACATACAAAAATAATGATGAAATTCGTATCAATGTAAATCAACAGGATGTCTACACACTACCATGTAAAAGCTATCTTCTAATAGAGGGTAATATTAAAGTACAAAAAGCAGACAATACTGAAGTTGACTTTGTATTAGTGAACAATGGAATAGCCTATTTATTCGATGAGATTAGATATGAGGTGGGTGGAGTCGAAGTTGACCGCACACGTAACGTTGGCATGACAACAACAATGAAAAACCTCTTGTGCGAAACTCCACAAAATAAATGTATATGGGAGAATGCAGGATGGAATCGAGATGGATGGGCAAATAAAAAGAAATTCAGCTTTTGTGTACCACTGGAAATGTGGTTAGGTTTCATGGAAGATTATAGAAAAATTATTTTGAATGTAAAACAAGAATTGGTTCTGCTTCGATCTTCATCTGATTTAAATGCAATTCAAACCACCGCTGGTACTAAAATCGAAATTAATCTAACAAAAATACAATGGAAAGTACCCTACATACATGTAGCAGACACAATTCGTCTTAATCTACTGAAATTATCTCACAATGATAAACCAATTAGCCTTCCATTCAGATCATGGCAATTACATGAATATCCTACCCTACCGGAAAGCACAAGTCATCAGTGGACTGTTAAGACAGCATCACAAATGGATAAACCAAGATTTGTTGTACTAGGACTGCAAACTAATAGAAAGAATAGCCTTCGTAACGATATATCTCAATTTGATTTTTGTAATTTGAATAATGTTCGCTTGTATTTGAATGCACAATACTTTCCCTATGATAATATTATGGGTAATAAACATACATTGTATCAGATGTTTGCCGCCTTTCAACACGCCTACTACAAACAAAGTGATTCGGGAACATCAATAGCATTTGATAAATTTGAAAAAACACCACTAATTGTGATAGACTGTTCTCGTCAAAGTGAACTTTTGAAATCGGGTGCATTAGATGTGAAACTTTCATTTGACACAACAGCAAATATCCCAGAAAATACATCTGCATACTGTCTCATTATATACGAAAATATCTATGAATATACACCATTGAGTGGAATTGTAAGAAAAGTAATGTAAACAAATAATATTAACAAAACAAAACAATAAAGTAGTATAGTAATTTTAAAAAAGTATAAATATAATATATAATTAGAGTAATTTAAAAAAGTATAAATCAAATAATAAAAAATAATTTTTTTTTTACCTACATACACACATTAATCTAGGTATAGGTACCTACACCTACACACCTATGCAGGTACCTGCACCCACACACCTACATAGGACATACATTAATCTAGGTATAGGTACCTACACCTACGCACCTATTTAAGCAAAAAAAAAAATTTATTTTATTTTAAAGTTTTTCAGGTTTTTAAAGTTTTTCAGGTTTAAAAGTTTCTTTATATTTTAAAGTTTTTCAGGTTTTTAAAGTTTTTGTACTTTTCCTTGAGATGGCTGCTGCTCACGGATTTTACGTTTTCTTATTGGAATATCTTTATGGCCCCAAGCTAGAGTATCAATTCGGTTTGGCAGTATGAAACGTTTATCGTCATGAGGTTGAAGAGCTAGTTTTTCACGTTGAACAGTATAGACATGATGCAGTTTACTTTCAATTGCTGATGATGTTACATTTTTGTGTTTTACATCAAACAGACATTCTTTATAATCTTCAAATCTCAATTGATTTCTATTTGCACTCTTGGGAATTCCCTTTGCAACCTTCTTTTCTGAATCACCTATGCGAATTGCATACATTCCAGACAAAGCAGAGATCATCTTCATTTTTCACATTTATAACAGCTTTTCTATTTATAATTTTAACTGGAGTAGGAATGTATGAGCCAGAACCACTTATTGGTCTGTATCTTACAATGTTGAAATTGAACTGCTTGAATATGTCTATAGTCCAACCACTCCCCAACTTTATGAATTTATCTAAACCTTCCATAATTTTTCCCTCTGCCTCCTCCCATTGTATGTTGAATTTATCAAGATTCTCATGGACTGAGATTATAGACCTCGATTGTCCATGGAATGTTGGTTCAACATACAACTCTTTATCAGCAGAAATCTTTCTTAATTTAACTGTTAAACTCACATACCATTTAATATTATGGTGGAATTTTTCAGAATTTTCAAGTATTATATCAATTATATGAGGTTTTAGGTTTTCAAACAATATTTTCACATCAATTGTTTCAAACGAATTCCATATGAAAAAGAGGCAGTTTTTGTTGATGCTGTGTTGGCAGATTGGTGATGAGTAGGTGGATGAAATTATTTTATCCATTTTTATATATACAAAATTTTTTGTGGTATTGCTTGATTCTGTTGTTTGATAGTTGGTTGTGTTTGGGACCCTATCTGAAAATAGGAAGCGACTAGTCTCCGTGGATGAGCCAGAAATCTCTGGTGGGAGTATAGCTCGTTGACTATTTTCAACCTGAACTAACATAACTCCTTCGATCCAAAGGAGTGAGAATTTTCTGCCTGTGCACCTCTATTTATACCCAAAAACTGGGGTGGAAAAGGGGAAAAATGAGAGAGAGGGGGAAAAAATGAGAGAAAAAGGGAAAAATGGGATGTCAATTGATACATGAAATTGAATCGCCTTGGAAATTTGAATGAGAACCATCTAATAAACTTTAGTTTAGGTGGGTTCCGAACCACTGGGTAAGTGATAATAAAGCTAGTACAAGATGGCTAATCAGTTGGTGACTAATCTCCGTTAAAACTAGGGTTAAAACCACCGTTAAAATTTAACCACCGTTAAAATTTAACCACCATTAAAATTTTTTGTGATTTTTAGCTCCCGTGAAAATGGGAATTTTGGGGATCGGATAGATTGCGTTGATTTGACTATACAACTATACAGCTATACCTATTTCAGGTTAGGTTTAGGTTAACCTTAAAATTTAAGGTAAAACTTTTATTATTATTTTTCCCAATTAATCGTGATGGGAAAATTGTACTTGATATATGAATTTGAGGTGCCTTGGAAGGCTGAACAAGATGGCGTCTTCCAATTGAAATTCGCTCCAGGGGTTAAAAAGTTCAAAATTTTTCGTGATTTTTAGCTCCCGTGAAAATGGGAATTTTGGAGATCGGATAGATTGCGTTGATTTGACTTTGACTTACCTATTTCAGGTTAGGTTAGGTTTGGGTGGGTTGACTTAGGTTAACCTTAAATTTAAGGTTAAAGAAAATTGAGCCCGAACCGGTATTTTCCCCCTACTCCATGATAATATTAATGATAATTAATTTTTTTTTTATTTATTTTTTTATTTATTTTTTTTTATTTTATTCATCGGAGTGCTTGATACATGCAATTGGAACGCCTTGGTGAGCTACATAAATTTAATTTCAAATGAAAATTTTTAGAATCTGTTTATTTAACCCTCGTTAGTTAATCACCTTTAAAATTTAATCATCGTTAGTTAACCACCGTTAAAATTTAATCACGGTTAAAATTTAACCACCATTAAAATTCAACTGGGCCGTTAAATTAGGTTTTCCTATGTTAAATTAAGTTAGGTTAAATTTAACGGCCGTTTAAATTTAATCATGGTTAGTTAACCGCCGTTAAACTGGCCCAGAATCGGCAGTCTGCCCTACTTATGTAGAGAGTTGGGGATGAAGAAGAGAAGGAGAATGAAAGGAGAAAGAGGAAGAGAGTGATCAAGATGAACATACGAAGACAATGAGGAACAAAAAAGAGAATAAGAAGGAAAAACAGAAAGAGATCAAGATGAGCAGAAGAAGACAGTAGAGCGAGAAAAACGAGAATGAGAAATAGAAGGAGGAAGAAATCGAGGTAAGTAGAAAATAACGAGGTGAAAAAAGGAGAAGTAGGAAAGTGCGAGGAGGGAGATTACGTTTGAAAAGAAGTGGAATAGAAGAAGAGATGGAATGAGCGGTGGAGAAGGAGGAGGAGAAAAAAGAGGAGGAGGAGGAGTGAGAGGAGGTGGAGGAGAAGGAAATAGGAGGAGGAGTAAAGTGAGAAAGACAAGGATAAAGAGGAGATCTGAAAGAGCTGACAACAACAATGAGACGTGAAGGGAATGAGGATTTAGTAGAGAATGAATTGAAGGATGAGTAGAAGAAGGATATGAAAAAGGGGAGAAAGAATGATAATGAAAGGAGCAGTATTAGAAGAAGAAGGTGAAGGAGGAATCGAGATGAGTTGAAGAGGATAATAACAAGGAAAGGAAGACTAGGCAAAATAAGAGAAGGAGGAATAAGGGTTAGGAGAAAGTGAAGATAGGAAAAGATGAGGACAATGATGAGTAGGAGGAGTAGGAGGAGGAAGAGGAGGAAGAGGAGGAGGAGGAGGAGATGTGGGTGGAGATAGGATAGGAGGAGGAGGATGAGAAGGAGGAGGATGATTAGGAGGTGGTGGGGAAGGACGACGAGGAGGTGGAGAAGGAAGGAGAAATAGGATGAGTAGGATGAAGAAAGATGAGGATGACGATGATTTGGACGAGGAGGATTTGGTGGAGGAGGAGGAGGTGGAAGGAGGAATATGATGAGGCGGAGAAGAAGAAAGATGGGGGAAAGAGACCGATGATGATGACGATGAAGGAGTAGGTAAGAGAGGTGTTGTACATCCATCACTGTCCATGGTGACAAGCCGTTATCAATCAAGCAATAAAATAAAGAGCCCGTTATTTTCAAGTAGTACAAGAGTGATGTTTGGACCTGACCCCCTCCCCTCTCTCTCATCACCACTTTTCCACCATCGCAATTCATGGTAATTTTGACCTCACTATAACGATGTTGGCCTCCCTCTGAAAAGTGTACCATCAACACAACAGCAGCAGAGTTGAATTTGCACTTTTTTAATTTTCCCCCGACATGACCTGGTGGGGGAGGATGGTCAGGGGTTGTGGGAGTTAATGGGGGTGTCAAAAGGCGTTGAGGGGGGGGGGGTTGTGGGGCCCCTGGCACTTTTCCAAATAGCATCCGCCATCTATTGAAGCGGACCCAACGTATTATTTTTCGAAAATGCCCTCGGGTTATATTGACGTTGATAGACCCCCTCACAATTATGTCGAATTGATTTTCCTTCATCAAACACATTTTTTTCGAACTTTCCGTGTCATATATCAACTCACGAGTTATTAAAATCGATCCTGAACGGCATGTCTATTATATGGTGTGACCTGGAATTACCACGGAATTCTGGCGAACGAAAAAAACTGGTGAAACTTTTTTTTTAACAGCAACTCTCGTGAAATATTTTTGATAGCAGCAACAGCCTTTTTTATCAATCGAGGTTTTTGGATTAGTGAATATAGCTGATTGAAGCAAGGTATGAAAGGTTGTGATCCCGTTATTGGTCTCACTTATATCAAATCGATCCCGCCGCTTCTTGGAATTTTGACATTTTGATATCCTCTCTAAAGCTCAATATCGGACAGAATCAGCTCAGATTTCGTTTCCAAAAACTTGATGATATTTTTCTTTGTTGTATGAAGATTATGTCTTAGGTAGTCCGTTGGAGAAGTTTAGAATAAGTCAGATCAAAACTTAAATACAAATTATGTGAATGAATGGCTCAGAGCACTTGTAACTTAGTTAAATTTATTATGATTTTCTATTATAATGATTGAGCTATTCATTAATATATAAATAATAAAAATTATTTTGGAATTTACCAACAATATTTTGCGATATATTTATATAGTTCATTGTATATAATAACGATGGTATGTGATGAACAATATACTAATAATAATAATCACAGGCTTTTCAAATAAGGCCATGTCCGAGCATTTCATGGCCATCACAAAAATAATTAAGTGTTGAATTTAATATTAAAGTCAATAACAGCTCATAACAGCTGCTACATTCATACAATACAATGAGATATAGTATTGGCTATAAGACTGGAAGCCATCTCTGATTGGTTAGGAACTGGGAACCGTCACACCCACGGGGAGTGGCAATACGAGAAGCCAACAAATAAAACACACTATATAGCCAATCAGAGGCACCCATTTTCTCAACCAATGGTGATGGGTCATCACTTATTTGAGGGGTATACAAAAAGGTATATGAATTCCCTATGATACCATGTTAAATGTACGACTTTCTTTGTAGAGGCGAGAGTGAAATTGTGGAAAATATCCATAATGAATAATAAGATTCCTGGATTTCTTGTTCCATGACGAACTGCGTTGTTAATATTAACTTTTCATGTGAAATTTAACGACTTGCAGTCTAATTTGACTGCAAGTCTTTAAATTTCACATGAAAAGTTAAGAATAATAAGACTTGAAGTTGTCACAACAACATTATTCACAACAACAGTGAAATACTAGTCTTGGCTGTCAAGCCATTATCAACCTTAAATAAACTAAAACTAGAGTACAGATTAGCTTAATATATTACAGGCTACTAAACACAGAATGATATTATTGGCTGAGGGTTAAAATTCCTTAAAAATTGAAGGTATGTGATTCTCCTGAAGGCCATAACAAGTTACGCCCACTAGTGGGATGAGCAACAGGCAAAAATAAGTGTCAAAATCCGGAACCAAAAACTAAGAACACATAGAAAGCTACAAACAAGAACAATACTGAAGTAGGCAAGCAAAAAAAAATTAATATTAAATTATGGGTTTGCCTTGACTGCATTTCATTTAGCTTCAATTTTTTAAATTTAAATTTTTGTATAATTCTAGTCTACTTGTGTTTTGCACTTTTGTTGCTTTCTATGTGTTCACGGTTTTTGGTTCTTGATTTTGACACGTAATTAGGCTTGTTGCTCCTCCCACCAGTGGGCGTGACTTGTTACGGCCTTTAGGAGAATCACAGACCTTCAATATCAGAGGGACCTTCTCCCTTAGCCGATAATACAATTCTGTGTCTAGTGTATATTAAGCTTGTCGGTACTGCAGTTCTTGTTTATTTGAGATTGATGATGGTGTAACAACCGAAACTAGTATTTTCACGGTTTTTAATAATGTGGTTGTGATAGCTTAACGTCTTATTATCCATGTTAATGTATGACCCCGTTATATCAAGAACTATTACAGCTAACTCACATTTTTGAAATTTTTATACCCCCAACATTTTATTGATCTAGAATAATCAAAATATCTCTACAAAGATTAGTTTTATTGATTTTTTTCTAGATTTATTATTTTCACCTAAGTATAATTTTGTCTTTTTTGAATGGACAGAATGTTGATTCGAAATCAGTAGTTACTGGTATGCGCTTTTTGTAGGCCTGTTGTCTGAAACCTTCGAGGCTCTATAGCTCTATAGTTCCTGAGATAATATTGTTATTATTTTTATTATTATCACCGTTTGGCTTTTTATAGTGCATAGTTCGAATTCGTCGTTTAACAGTCTTATGGAAACATAATGATCCGTTTTAAATGATGATATTGAGATAATGGATCATTTATGAGAAAAATATGCATGATTTTTCGCGAATCGCAATACTTCAACTGTATACGATAATACCTCTCAGGCGTCGGAACAGTAGATTGGATCCTTTAAAAGTTCATGTGAACTATTTTAATCGCATTTCTTTAGTAGGTCTACCAGTTTGAAGGGCATGAAGTTCAATATGCTACTTTAAATAGGTCAGAAAAATATTTTTTAAATTATTTTTTGCTAAAATAGCAATTTTATTCACAGCAAACTCAGAAAACAACAAAATTTCAAAAAATCAATATTATAACTTATTGTCGTTTGGCTGCAGTGTTACCGGTATCGAGAATCTATTAGCCTACCTCGTTTTTCGTATAAAATGCGATTTGGATACATCGAGCCACATTCACTACTTATAGGCCTATATACCGTTATGTTATCTTCATCTTAATTCTTTTCACATATTAATTCTTTATTTTGGCAACTTTTTAAATACCGTAATGAATTTATTTCTTTTTTTAATACTGTGGGTTAAGTGGTTAAGCTTTTATGCCTCAACTTCGACCACAGCACTTTTATGAACAGTAAAGTGCAAAAATAAAGGCAATCTATCTATCTATCCTTATCTAACAGAACGTCACGATTACCATATAGTGCTGATGACTCAATCATATCAATGTAAAATGAAGAGAATTACTTACTGCTGTTTATGACTGTTTATGGAACTACTGAATCTTCTGATTACCTGTAAAATTAGAAAAATATGTTAGTTGTTGGAACTTAGTTTACTAATACGACTTTGAGTCAGATATTTAATAAAAAATATGTATAATATAGATGAATATCAACAATTTTAAGACTTGTGTTTAACCACAGATCATTCTTCTCCTATGAAAAACTTTCAAATATTTAATTATAATCTAATATTAAAATTGACACTGTATTTCACTTTTATATAATGTTTTACTCACATATATTGGAGATGTTTGAGGAATGCATTTCACTTCTGAAAAGAAGCTTCGTCAGCCTGCCGCCAGGGGTCATGCTTTGTTGAGGTTAGGATGAGCAGCCATGACGTAGTTAAAAATTGCTTTTGATTTGAATTGTGTTTGGTCATTGAGTAAGTTGTTTCTATCTTGTTTATGGTGTTTGAATATTTCATATTGCTCCAGTGTATTTAGTTTGTGGCTTTTTGGAATGTGTGTAGAATTTCAAAGTCGGTTTTTGTGAAAGTGTCCAGTGTTGATTAGGTGATCTGCAAATGTTAAGTAAGTGTTGGAATGTAGTGCTTTGATATGTTCTTTGTATCCTGTGTTGAGTGATCTGCCTGTTTTTACTATTTAGTACTTGGGGCATGTGTTGCATTTGAGCTTATATATTCCTGGTTTGTTGAATTTGTGAACAGCAACACATTGTGCTGTTTGTTAGGTGAGCTGATTTTTGTTGAATCTGGTGTTTCAGGTTGTTTGTTGTTCAGAATGCTGTGTTAAATCCGGATTTTTGGAAGATGTAAGCTATTTTGTGTGATTTTTGTTGAAATATGTGAGTGTGACAAATCTGTTTTGGTTCGCAGGTTTTGGATTTTTATTTTTCATTTTATTCAGGATTTTATCTACTATATCGGTGTTGTATCCGTTTTGTTGTGCTAAATATTTGATTGTATTGATTTCATCTTGGTGGTCAGCTTGTGTTAGTGGAACATTTAGGAGTCTATTGATCATGAAGTTAAAAGCAGCCAGTTTGTGTTGATTTGGATGGTTGGATGAGTTGTGAATGAGTGTGTCTGTGAGATGGTTTTCTGTAGATTTTGAATTTGTGCATGTTATTTAGTTATTTGATAGTGATAAAAAGTTTAAGGTGTAGTCTGTTTCATATTCTGCTGTGAATTGTAAATTTTTATGGGTTTTGTTCAGGCAGGCTGGCAGCAGGCTGACGAAGCTTCTTTTCAGAAGTGAAATGCATTCCTCAAACATCTCCAATATATTATGTGAGTAAAACATTATTTAAAAGTGAAATACAGTGTCAGTTTTAATATTAGATTGTTCATTAAGTATTTCGTCATGGAAAACATCACAGATTTAATTATAGATTATTCATTGAATAATTTATTCACGAAAAAATAAATCTGAACTCTTCCTTAATCATTTTTGTATCAGCTACACTTCTACTCTTACAATCAATCAATCAAACAATTTTATTACAAGACAAATACAATTTATAGAGTTCATGAAGTTAGTAATAAATTACATTCCAACATTTATTGGAAAAAAACATATACGCAGAGAAATATCTGTGCGCGGATATGATTGCGCTTATAAATATTTCAAACAAACAAAGGTATCATAATAAACAAAAAAATAAATATATAAAATAGAAGCTTACATATGAAATAAATCTTTGGTAGCCACACAAAAATCATAGTTTTCTTAATAGTATACTGCTTATTTTTTGTTTGACAAACTTTGAAAAATTGAACAATTTTCAACTCTAAAATTAGTTTGAAGCCTTCCCTACTACACCTTTAATAATAATAATAATAATAATAATAATTTCTCTGGATGATACTACGAAACATCCAGAGAAGTTTATTCAAAAAACAAACATACAGATATTAAAGAGAATCCCGACTCTTAAAATTGCTACTAAATATTCCCAATTAAATACATAATTAATACATATTAATTACATAATTATTCCTAATTATAATACCCCACTATATTTCTCCAACCTATCAGTTTCTCCTACATCATTATCCAGTAATAGAAGAGAGAAGATTGAAATGAGAAAGGAGAGAAAAAAGAGGATAGAAAGAAAAAAGAAGAAGAAATAGGGGGAAAAATTGGAATTGATGAAGCCTACACTTGAGCAAAGAATTACGTGTCTGCAAACATGAACCCAGCCAACTACATACGAATCTCATTTCTGGATTCTCCAGCATTTCGGAGGCCAGTTTATTGTGCGTGGATTTTATGACGGTTGTATCTTTTTCTCTTCAAAGCCACCCCCTAACTACCTCTGAGCCCCCCTCAAGACCCTCTACAAACCTCCAGAACCCCTCAGGACCTTTTTAGAATCACCCCCTCCCATGCATAACACCCCCGAACTCCTATAACACATCATGTTGTGACGTATACAAGTAGTAACCTCAGACCGAACTACCCTTCTTTGTCTCCTTCATGGCCTTGTTTTATGATAGTCTGCACCCAAGGGGGTGAGTCTTAGTTTTAGTGGCTCGTTGTCCTCCACTTCTTATTTGGTTCCTCACGAATGGGGTGGGAACTTGACTAAATTAGAGCGGGAGGCGAATTTTCAAAATTAGGCTCATTGCTGGAGCTTTGTTACATTGTGATGGAGAACGAATAGGAAATAAATTCACGTCGGGTTCTAATACCCGGTTTTTCAGTATGTTATGAATGCAAGGAGAATAGTCAGATGTTATCTGCCTGTGTCAATATCGTCTTCCAGTTATCGATAATTGTTTACTCTTCCCTTGCCCCACCTCGCCTTATAATCCTTCAAGTTATTTCTGGTCGCTTCTTATCTGTTTACTTTAGAATTTGATAGAAATATATAGAACCCTCTCACCCTTTCTAGAACATTAAAAACCTATATATATCGAACGGTCAGGTAAACATCAGTTTCATTCATTCTTTGAATTTCGTTGACATAACAAGTGGCAGTTCTGTTTGTTATTAAAGTGATAATCGCAGTATATTGTGACTGTATTAGTGAGACTCCATTTACATTTTATACAAGTGGACTCATACTCTTAGCTATTATTGTAATATGAACTTGTGCTACGTAAGTTTTAATTGTTCTTTTTAGACGTTTCTTCTTAAATTATTGAACAGCTTTTCAACAGTTAGTGATTAATTTTTTTGTACAGTAATATAGCAAATCCTTATTAGCTGAACATTATTGATTTATCTGTTTCTGATTGCTTATTTTGTGTAAGATATAATTGATTAGTGCGTGTTGTGGATAATTTGTGTAAATAAAGTGCGAGTGTTAATTTGAAGTGTAGCCAGCATTATATTAGAGATAGAACCCATAACAAGTAGTATATCATTTGGTAGCTATTGATTCAATGTTCGATGTATTGCATTTGCTTGTATTTTCACTTGTATTTGTTTGTATTTTCACTTGTATTAGCTTGTATTTTCACTTGCCTTTGCTTTTATTTTCACTTGTATTTGCTTGTATTATAACTTGTATTTGCTTGTATTTTCACTTGTATTTGCTTGTATTTTCACTTGTATTTGCTTGTATTATAACTTGTATTTGCTTGCATTTTCACTTGTATTTGCTTGTATTTTCACTTGTATTTGCTAGTATTTTCACTTGTATTTGCTCTCGGCCTGAAGGCAATATATAAGGCCAATCAAAAAAAGATAGTACAAATAAATAGATAGCTATTAAAAATCGAATTGACAATGTTGACAAAATTTTAAATGAATTAAATAGGAGACTAGCAATCAGTGCTGTAACTGATACTGTAGAAAGGTCAAGGATAACGGTACCTTATCTCAGTTCAGTATACAGGGTGGGGGAAATGTTTGGAAACGGCTTAATATTTCATATACAAAGGTGATTTTGCGGTAGGTATGATTGAGGATCCTACTCAAATTGAAAATACTATTTTACTGTGACTTTAAAAATCTGGTCCGCCATCTTGGAACCGCCATTTTGAATGTAACTTTTTTTTTTAAATAGGAAGGGGGTCATGCGATACATGATTTCAATACGGAATTTTAAGACAAAATGAATGCCGAAAACCGCACATCGATATGTCAACCCGTTTCGGAGATATTTACATTATTAATCGATACCATGAAAAGCAGAAATGAAATAAATAAGTACATTAAAATCTTACCTATCAAATTTTTTGTTAATGGTGTTTGCTAATAAACATTAAAACCCAATTATTTTAATAAATGTTCAAACTGTTTTCCTTCAGCTGTTTGACAATGTGCTAATCTTAAATAATAGCCATCAAGCACATTTTGAATCATTTCGCGTGATGAACATCTGACTCTGGATATCATAATATCAACAATAATCATGATATCAACCTAAAATCATCTGTAATAATCCAACTGATTTAATGAATTCTTTTTCAATCATGAAGTAGTGAGTGTGTTTAAAGTCGTTCGCAATGGCATTTTTAAATGAAACCGCACATTTTGAATCATTTCGCGTGATGAACATCTGACTCTGGATATCATAATATCAACAATAATCATGATATCAACCTAAAATCATCTGTAATAATCCAACTGATTTAATGAATTCTTTTTCAATCATGAAGTAGTGAGTGTGTATAAAGTCGTTCGCAATGGCATTTTTAAATGAAACCGAGAGAATAACTTTGTTAATGATGCGCGGCTATGGAGATAGAGTACGGTCTTACCAAGAAGTTTCTGATTTATTTAACGAAACATTTCCCAACAGAAATCCAATTAGTAAAAGTGTTGTTTTTAAGACAGTAAAGCGGTTTCAAGAAACGGGCAAAGTGACTGATCGTGCTCGCACTGGAAGAACAAATACTGCCACCAACAATGAAAAATCTTTAGAGGTAATGCAATCATTTGTTGAAGATCCGCATACATCAACTAGAAGCGTTGCCAAGGAACATGGTATGTCTACTCGTTCTGTCAGAAAAGTTCTTAAGGAATCTCATTTCCATCCGTTTAAGCTTCATGTATTACAAGAACTGAATGAGGATGATTTCGACCGCCGGGTAGAGTTTTGTGACATAATGATGAACAAGTATGACAATGATCCAAACTTCTTTAATAATGTAGTATTTTCGGATGAAGCTACGTTCATGCTTAACGGCAATGTAAATAAGCAAAACTATCGTTTCTGGACCGATGTCAACCCATACTGGATGAAGGAGGGTCATACACAGTATCCTGAAAAATTAAACGTATGGGCTGGTATGGTAAATGGTCACATTGTAGGACCATTTATTATCGAGAATAATTTAACAGGTGCCATTTACGAGAACATGTTAATAAATTTGATCGTTCCAGCCATCCAGAACATCAACGGACAAGAGTTACATAACTTGTGGTTTCAACAAGATGGGGCGCCCCCTCATTATGCATTAGGAGTGCGGGATATATTGAACAAAAAATTTGATAGGTAAGATTTTAATGTACTTATTTATTTCATTTCTGCTTTTCATGGTATCGATTAATAATGTAAATATCTCCGAAACGGGTTGACATATCGATGTGCGGTTTTCGGCATTCATTTTGTCTTAAAATTCCGTATTGAAATCATGTATCGCATGACCCCCTTCCTATTTAAAAAAAAAAGTTACATTCAAAATGGCGGTTCCAAGATGGCGGACCAGATTTTTAAAGTCACAGTAAAATAGTATTTTCAATTTGAGTAGGATCCTCAATCATACCTACCGCAAAATCACCTTTTTATATGAAATATTAAGCCGTTTCCAAACATTTCCCCCACCCTGTATGATAAATCAGGGGGAAAATTTAAAAATACCGGTAGTAGTAGTAGTAGTATAAAATTAAGGATTTCAGCAGAACTGTGACCCGGTTCTGTGACAACCCCCCCCCCCTGCACCTCATCACTCATGCCTCATCCCCCCCTCTTCATTTGATGTAACTTTTCAAACAAACCCCATTTTAAAGAGTTTGTTGGAGTGTAGTAAAAATTGATATCTAGGATATAAGTGGAGTTTATAAATTGAATTGTGGTGATTGTACTGCCTGTTATGTGGCACAGACCGGTAAAAGTTTAAAATGTAGAATAAATGAACATAATAGAAATAATTGGAAACCCCCAAAAATAGACTCAAATTTTTCAGAGGATCTCATTACAAGTTGATGGCCAAAGAGAATGTTGAATTTCTGCATTTTATGGCAAAGGCTGGCCATTTAACATTTGGAAGCTTTGGAGATAACTAGGTTGGTGAAAAACGATTCCAATATTAGTATAAACGATCAAGTTTATTTCAACCAATCAAATACACCTAACCTGGTTTTATGATAATTTTGACCTATATTTTAATAACGGTTTTTCCATGTTTCTCAGTTGACCTTGACAACTGCATTTCAGTGACCTTGAATTTTAAATTTTAAAATTTTGTAATTCCAGTTTACTTGTGTATTGTTCTTTTTTGTTGCTTTCTATGTGTTCTCAGTTTTTTCTTGGTTATGACACTTATTTTTGCTTGTTGCACCTCCCATTGGTAGGCAGGTCTTTTTTGGCCTTCATATACCTTCAATATATGAAGGTCAGCCTATCAGAGCCACTTTCTCTCTCAGCCAATAGTATCATTCTGTGTTTAGTATTGTAGCGGATATGAAATTGGAGAGAGTTGGAGGAAGGAAAAGACAATGGTTCTCGGTGTTATTTGCTATGATGTTCACTTTTAAGCCATTAATTACTCTGCTTTTGACACTTTTATAGTGTTTACTTAGTAATTTGTAGAATGTTCTCATTGTTTGATTAGACATTAATGGAATGTTATCGAATGTTGTGGAAGGTGCTAGTTTCCTTTGTTTATTTATTTAGACGTTGACAGAAAATTCGAGAGAATGTAAATTAAGTGTTGCCAGCATTATTTTAGACATGGAACCCGTAACAGTATATTAAGCTACTGGGTACTTCAGTTTCAGTTTTAGAATCTCATCAAAATTAAAATTAAACAAAAAAATGTTAGCTGGAAATATTAGTGCCAGCAAAACTCCAGATGAGTCATGAGAAGGTAGCTTGATCAAGAAACTTGGAGCACTATAAAACATAATAATTCAGAAGTCATTTTAGAAGCTCATAAATCATTTTAACCACATGTGAGAAATCATTCAAAAATAATCTAGAAGTGTCATTCCACTGAATCCCACTCATCAATACCAACTTAACCATATTAAAAAGATCTCAACCTAACCTAATCCAAAATCAACTCAACTAAATCCAGTACGAAACTAACCTGGCTCAAACCTAACCCAACCTTATTCGGGACTTCTAAGCAAGTGTATAATTATTCCTACTCAGTGCGTTTGTTTTAAATAAACACGAGAGTCTAAAGATGATTATTTGTACAGCACTCTCTCAATTGACAGTGTAAACAAACACTCCTAACCTAAAATTTACAGTCGTCGCTGTTTATTCTACACTGCGTTTCAAAAAGAAACTGAAACACGGCTCTGATTAGAATCAATGTTTGCTTTTAAGTCATGTGACGTCACCAGGGTTTCATTAGTATTCAAATATGTTTATCTCAATGATCCTCAAGGGAATTAATTCTAAAAAGTGGAAGTGTGGTTGATTACTGAAGGGCGAAGTGAGGAAGTGCTAGGGTTCATCCAAACACTGTTTAAATCTTTTTCAAGATTTATTCAACTTTTATATGACTTTTGTACATAAATGTTACAGCTTGCTAATGATATAATAATAAATTTTTTTCAAGAATAAATCATTCAATTTCTGAAAGAATTTTTCAGAGAAATTTACAGCACGCTAATAAAAAATGTTTTGAATAGTGGTAGGATGTATTGGAACCTAAATGAAGCAATCGATAACATAAAAATTTCTTACAAATGAAATACATTTATAACAACTACAACTAAAACAAAAAACTATCATTCTTGGGAAATGATTTTTGTTCAAAATACTCATATGAGAAACATAAACAGAGTACCAATAAGAAAATAATCGAGTTTTTCCCAAGCTCAAAGCATTTTTCAATTTTCTTTTTAATTTGGCAAATTTTTGGTTTATTTCTACTGGTTCATTCACTGAAATATATCACATTATCTGTGAAGAGATTGCAAAAAATGCAGAGTTCTTTTCAATGTTTTAATATGAACTTTTATAGACACGAGTTTAATTTTAAGGAACTGGAGACATATAAAATTTTAAGAGATTGGTCATAGGCTACTTATATTTTTTTATTGATGATATAGACTACTAATTGAGGAAGTAGAAGGAGGATTGGAGGAAGAAAAAGAAAGAGGAGAAGAGGAAGGAAGAGCAGGAGGAGAAGAGAAAGAAGATGAGGAGAAGAAGAATAAGAAAAAGACGGGAGAAGAAGAATGTGGAGGAGAGGAGGGAGTTAAGATTAGATTACTTTATTCATGATAAATTTACAATTTTTGTTTTCAAATGTGTGCTTACATACAATATTTTAACATCACATAGAAAGCAGACCTGGCTGATACTATTTACATTTTGTTGGAAATATTAACATTCATCTTATGGGTAGAGCGAAGGTAATGAAATTCTAAGTGATGCATTCACATGAAAAGGCGAAGTATGGACAAAAATTTGTCCATTCCAGCACTTAACCTTGAAAGGAGAGGGAGGAAAAGGAGGAGGGGGTGAAGGAGAATAAGGAGGAGAAAGAGAAGAAGGGAAATCAATCAATCAATTTATTATCTTCAAAATAAAACAAACTCGCTCTTAACAAAATCATAATTACAATATTCACATAGAGAAAACAAGAAAATAGTACTGCAGACAAAAAGTATTATACCTGCAAAGAATTTCCTGAAAAAAGGAGAAGGAGAAGAAGAAGAAAGAGGAGAAGAAGGAAGAAAAGAAGGAAGAGGAGAAGTAGAAGGAGGAGAAGAAGGAAGAAAAGAAGGAAGAGGAGAAGTAGAAGGAGGAGAAGAAGAAGGAGGAGAAGAAGGAGAAGAAAAGAAGGAAGAGGAGAAGTAGAAGGAGGTGAAGGAGGAGAAGAAGAAGGAGAAGGAGGAGAAGAAGGAGAAGAAAAGAAGGAGGAGGACGAGGAGGAGGAGGAGGAGAAGGAGGAGGAGGAGGAGGAGGAGGAGGAAGAGGAGGAGGAGGAAGAGGAGAAATAGGAGAAAAAGAAGAAGGAGACTGAAAGCGATATGGAGACGTAGTGAAAGACGACCAAGAAGAACTTAGAAGTGCTGAAAAGAAGAAGGATGAAAAATATGTTGAAAGAGAAAGAATTTCCGTGACATAAAGTCTTTCGTAGTGGTTGATTCGTGGGTTCACTGTGCTTTTAATTACACAGCGAGGGGGTGAAATCGGGACCTAACCATTTTCCTCCATTTGCCAACTCGCGTTCTTATGACTTTAATGTTGTCTTAGGGCTGGGCAGAAGAAGAAAAGAAGCGGATGATGCCATAATTGCGTGGATGTGGTGGTGTGAGGTGGAAGCCTCGTCTCGGAATTACAGTAGTTAGAACACTGGATGGGGAAAAGAGTTGAGTTGGAGAAATAATAGAGGATCCAGGCCAAACAATGGTGACATTAACAGACTGTTCAGATTTGATGTCTTTTGAGGGAAGGTACAGGATAAAAGTCTGCTACTGAGAAGATTTTATCTAGATGACATCTCTATTTCATTAAGGTCGTGCGCAGGGTTTTCGCTCATTTTTTTTGAAGTTTCTTGTGTTGGATGTTATTGGGGATTTGAAATTAAATGTTGTCATTACAGTGAAGAAAAATGTTTTTCTTCAATTATATTGTGAAGTATTGGTGTTCAAAATTAAAATTTTTCTGTTTTTGAGGGCAATTGATCGAATGATTTTAAATTTTTTATAAAATTCTGTGCGCAGGGTTTTTGGTCATAATTTTTCTTCAAAGTTTCTTGTATTGGATGTTATTCAGGATTTGAATATAATATGTACAATATTTGAATATTTTTTGTACAATATGCTCTTCAATTATTATAATTATCTCTTTTATTATTTGTTTATAATTGCCCTGTAACTTTAAAAATAATTATAGCAGTTATTATTTGAAATGTTATCTATTGCTGTGAGAAAAACTTTTCATTATTTACAACAAAATTGTATTTCATTAAACAGCTAATCCAGCTGAAGGTTATTTATTAAGGGTGGTTATTATAAGATTGAAGCATAAATCAATATATCGTGGGCAGATTGGAAAATTTTGAAAGATAGATTATTTATTACGTTTTAATTCATTGTATTTATTACAATACAATAATGCTCTTCTATTATTATTATTATTATTATTATTATTATTATTATTATTATTATTATTATTATTATTATTATTATTATTATTATTATCATTATTATTATCATTATTATTATTATTATTATTATTGTTATTATTATTATTATTATTATTATCTCTTTTATTATTTGTTTATAATTGCCCTGTAACTTTAAAAATATTTATAGCAGTTATTATTTGCAGGAACTAAATTTAAAAAATAATGATAATTTATTATAATTAGTTCATTAGTTCACTTAAGGGTGACCTTAAGTAAGAATACTACATAAGGATGACAGATAAGATTGGCCAGCAAAAAATTGGTCCAGCTCATCAATCACCATCATCCAACTCATTACTCACGCTTAAGTCTCAGACCTATGTAGGCTTCATCCAAAAAAAAACTTTTTAATAATGACATAACTTTACGGCTAACTTCCTGTACTTCTGTCAATTAAAATTATTGCAATGTATAGTCTCGGCAGGTTCTTTTTCTATTTTTTCTCTCTAATCCTTCTTTTTCTTTTTCTATTTAGTCGTCCTATTCAACCAAATATATCTTATTTTCATATCCCTTCAGCTTATTTCCACGAGTATTATTAATAACTAATCTCCACGATTCTTTCCTCGAGCATTTTTGTCTTCCCTTCCTGTCCCAGTTTTTTGTTTCTCCCCTCTTCTTATTTCGTTTTTTGTACCTAACCTTTCCTCCTTCTTCTTCTTTCCTTGCCTTTAGTACTCCTCCAACTTTTTTCTTCTTCTCCTTTTTCTTCTCTTACTTCCTCCAAAAGCAAACACAAGCCGGAAATCAATTACAACCACATGGTGTGAGAACAATTTCGCGAACAGTAGACGAGAGAAGTTTAAAGTTATTGCTTCATTTTCTCCAACCGTGCTGTAAAGGGAGATAGAGTGAAAGAGAAAAAAGAGTGAAAGAGAGAGGGTGTGAGTGTGAGAGTATGAGGGATTCAGTGTGAGTATACTAGTATAGTAATCAAGAATGAGCAGGAGAGAGTGTGAGTGAGTGGGAGTGTGTCAGGGAAAGAGAGTTGAAGAGTGTGGAGTGAGAACTGTAGCAGATTGGAGTCCAGACCTTGCTCCCTCAACATGCCTCACGCATGAGGTAGGTTTTACTCAGCAGCTGCAGATGAGGTAATGAAACGAGCACGCCATCTCACGTGAGCAATTCGGGGAGACTAAACTGTTTGAGTTTTGAGAAACTCACGCACAGCCTGAGCTTATAATAAGCTGTGCACTGGTAACACGCATACTTGCAACATTCGTGTAATGGTCATTGGGTACTGAAGAAGTGTATTGTATTGCAAGTAAAGTTAGGGAGGGTGTAACTACAAATAGGTAATACTTTTGTAGAGTGAAGAAGTCGATCCTATTAGTTATTTTCTTCTTCTCCTTCTTTTTCTCCCTCTCTGGTTTCTACTGGTTAAGTGTCAAGAATGGACGAATCCTTGTCCAAACTTCGCCATTTCATGTAATTGCATCACTTAGATTGTCATTACTGTAATTAATATCATACAAATGAGATCATTGTACATAATTCTTTGCACTATAAAAAATAGAATTTTCTGAGTTCACTACTGTATATATCTATGTGATGTTGATAATTTTGATTTTAACCATTCATATGCAAATTTGTAAATTCACATGAATAAAGAAATATAATCTAATCTAATCTCTTTTCACATTTTCCATGGTTAGAGTCAAAAAGAGGACATTGAATCCCTCGATTAGGGACTTGTCAGAGAAGTGATTTGATGCAAAAAAGCCTTGAAATTTGACTGTGAAACTAAACTTTTGTTTGAAGACACTTGAAATTTCTGAATTTATTCGGCATTTTGTTTGATGGATTGAGCATTTGTTCAGAGTAGATATCTCGAATAGATATGAAGCTGAATATCGAATGGATAGTTGGATTCGACTTCGATTATCCGTTTCGCAGGTTCAGTATGTCGATATCGAAACATCGAAGTACCGTATTGTAGAATACGATATTTTTGTAATAAAATCAACCATATATATATATATATAAAAGGAATGACTGTCTGTATGTATGTTCCCTATAGACTCCGGAACCGCTGAATCGATTTTTATGAAATTTTCAGGCACTATGTAGAATAGTCCCGAGATGGTTCCTGTGAAGTTTGGGAGTTAAAAGGTCCTCGCTGAAGGTCAAAAAGGAGAAATCTATCCTTAAAGGAACAGCTGATAGAAGTCAACAGTTTTTAATCATATGTTACCCCCTGAGCGGCGTTATTTACGCTGTCTGAAACGCAAAGACTTTGCATGTACCGTGTAGTCGGAGCCTTGCAGTATGTAGGATGTACCGTGTAGTCGGAGCCTTGCAGTATGTAGGAAACATATGACTGGGTATGATGAAATGTAATTATGCTAGGTTGATTACATCTGTTAACCAATGCAGCTAGAAATATGAAATGAAGCCTCAGAGGGAGGTGGCGAATAATAAAATCAAATACCTAGCTTCTATCCTTATAGTCGTAGGAGGTTTAAATTTGAAATGTTTCTTCATTCAGAGGTGGTGATTAAGAAAACAACGAAGGACCGGAAAACTGAAGGAAACTGTGATCGTCTGGTTCTTCCCTAGGACTAACTTCTTCCCTAATAGTCCTAGAAGGTTAAAATTTGAAATGTAACTTTAGTGGGAGGTGGCGAATCATAAAATTAAAAACTTAGCTTCCGCTATAATAGTTGTAGGTGATTTAAATTTGAAATGTTCATTCAGAGGTGGTGAGTAAGAAAACAACGAAGGAGGCCTCTTTGATCAGCTGGAAGAGCTCTAGGACTAACTTCTCCCCTAATATTCCTAGAAGGTTGAAATTTGAAATGTAATCTCAGATCTCAGTGGGAGGTAGCGAATAATAAAATCAAGGAGAATTTCTTATGAGAGCACAGCAACGCGCGTCGAGCCAGCTAGTGCAGTATAAAAATATGTTCTTGATAAGGTGAATACGTATTTTTGATCATCATAGAATAGACACTTTGGGAAATAAATTGTCCCACTTTTCATTTCAACCTGACAAATAGTTTCTTTTTTTTAATAATTTTTTGAAAAATTGAAATTTTTTACATATTTTTAAATGTATTTTGAAAAAGCAAAATGGTTGATTGAAGTAATAAATTTGTCATTTTATTTCTCGAGGTCTCTTTCAGTTGTAGACAATTTATTAAAAGTTTAAAATCACTTGTAGGTGAGATCAATTATCTCCCAAAATCGAAAAATTTCAATTTAAAACCCCCATATTTCACAAAATAATTTATAAGAAACATTTTCTCACAGCAATAGTTAAGATTTTAAAGCCCTAATAACATCCAATACATAAAACATCGAAAAAGATATTATGAAAAAAAGAACACAGCTTTTTAACAGTTTCTAGAACATCCTCTTCTGTTTTGTCAAAATTGTCAAGGCTAGTTAAAACTCTAATTCTTCTCTCTGTATCTCTGAGGGAAGGGTCTATGTCCCTTACCCCCCCCCCCTCACATAGCTAATGCGTTCCACTCAGCGAACACATAAGACCATGGTCTTATGGGTTCGTAAGTTTCACTTACGGAATGATAGCCGAGTGCCGTAGCAGGTATCTGTTCAATCAGAGATAAGCTATGAAACTCCTGGGCCATCTTTGTAATGGTGACCGATTCGATTGGCCAGCAAAAAAGGCTCTATTCTCTGCTATAAGATCATTTCCCGGTGTTTCGGAACCCACCTACAACTGTAGGTCGAACAAATCAATCATCATCATCCAATTCATTACCCACACACAGGTCTCAGACCTATGTGGGTTTCATCCTCCAAAACAACTTTTCCCTTTCCTTGTTCTCTCAACAATATTCTTTTCACTCTAATCGCTTTTCATGATTTTTTGAATTTGAATTTGAATTCATTGTTCATTCCAAAGCATTTGTACAAACGAACAGGAAAATTTTCAAGTGCACACGATAAATACATAAATACGAACATACAAGAATTACAGCACAAAGTAATATTTCCAGATCCTCAGTTTATCATTCCTAAATCGTCTCTTCTTGTAAAAACATTAATTTCTAAATACTAGTAACTACGTAGTACTGTTAGTAGGTTACGAATTTTCTTCTCCACTAGCCTATAACCAATTTCAATTTTTCACTTGAACTATTATTATTATTCTCCTTTCATTATTAATATTTTGACTGAGTGATGCTCTTGTTACATAGAAGTGAAACTCTAATTACATGATTTATGACTCCATATTCGCAGTTTATCAACTATTTCCCTTCACATTCTTGAAACATATTACACCTAACATGTCACAAAGAAGCTACAATTCAATTTCCAGACTTGTTTCGAAAATTTCAAACATCCTCAACTCGTTTGTGAACTTGACAGCATTCAATTTATCAAAATTCAACCATTTGAAAGGCATGCACCACCTTTCCGAAACTTAAACAATCAAGATACATAATGGAGCGTTCAAATATGGCGCTTGAACTTCTAGAAACTTCTGATTCGTCTGTGAAACTCGAAGTCTGAGCTCTCTATGATATCTTCTTGTCTGCTCTATCGTTTCTACTCGCTTACAGTGAAGTTGAATTGTATGAGAGTTTGTCTTTTGTGAATCGTTTTCAAGCATATTCCAGCTATGATTATATTTTGTGAAACAGTTCCTCTGTTCCAACGTCCCTAACTTTGTTTGTTGTCTTAGTTTGATGGGAAGTTGATGGTCTGATAATATCATCTCTCTTGAAAGATGGAGTGAAATTTCGTTTTATTAGAATAAAAACTTTGTTCGGAACATGTTTTGTTCCCTCCTCCTCCTACTATTCCTCCTCAAAGTCCTTCTCCTCCACCTATTACTCCTTCTCATACTCCTCCTCCTCCCCCTCCTCATCCTTCTTCTCCTCTTCCTCCTCCTCTTCCTCCTCCTTCTCCTCCTCCCCCTCCTCCTCCTCCTCCTCCTCCTTCTCTTTCTCCTTCTTATTCACCTCAAGTAAAATGAGAAACAAATCCTACATATCCCGCACATCCTACATTAGCGTTCTAGTTAAAAAGCCAGTAATAGATGCAGTATTTGTGTGAACGATTGTTGTGTTGCTCATCTAGTTGTGTCTAGCTTATAGTAATGGATTAATTAATTGACTGATTAATTGACAGACCTTTTCCACTATGAATTGGGCATATCATTGAATGATGGGGAAGGGAAGGTACCAATTAAAACAAGAATAGTGAAATCCGGATAAAATTATAAATATGACAAATGTATTAATGAAATCATAAATATGACAAATCTATTGTTCAATGTATCAATGAAATTTGGATAAAGTCATAAATATGAAAAATGAGTTATTCAATGTATTAATGAAATCCGTATAAAATTATAATATGACAAATGTATTATTCAATGTAGTAATGAGATCTGGATAAAATTGTAAAGATGACAAATGTATTATTCAATTTTTCAATGAATTTTTTTTTCCTATTATTTGAATTAGCACCTAGTTAGAAACTAATAAGCTATTTATTCTATCCTAATTTTACTAAGTAGAGACATTACTAAACTTATATAATAATTAGGTTTGGTTACTATTTGATCACGTTTCAAGGCTTGAAATGTAACACTATCACCTTCTTTTGTACACTAAACACATAAGCACACTTCACTTCACTAGCTCATGTGGTTTTATTCTGTCGAGCCTCCGGACCAGATCACAAACGTCAAGCAGCTGGATTGCCTCAATGTTGTCATGTTGGTGGAGTCTCTCTTCTTGCTTAGCTGCAAACCTCTCTATCGCTGTAGTGACTGTCTCCACTTGAAGATCACGGTGAAGATCAGCATTCCTGATGTACCAAGGAGCATTTACTATATTCCTCAGTACTTTGTTTTGAAAACGTTGTATTATTTGTACATTAGATGGTTTGGTACAGCCCCAAAGTTGAATACCATAGGTCCATACAGGCTTCAGTAGCTGTTTGTACGGAAGAATTTTGTTGTAGCCTATACTGACAGCTTGGATCCTCTTCCCAGCAACCAATACATTTTCCTGAATTTGATTCCTAGTTCTTCCCTTTTCTTCTTGACATGATTTCAATGAAATGTGGATAGAATTATAAATATGACAAATGTATTATTCAATGTATTAATGAAATCTGGATAATATTATAAATATGACAAATGTATTATTCAATGTATTAATGCAATCTTCACACAGTTGTTGAGAATTCAATGTTTTTTGAAGAATTTGCCGTTTAAAATCGTTATGTACCCGAAATAACCACTTCTAAGATTTTTTTTGTTAATTTTTGATCGTTCATTCTAGTCAGTGGCAAATTAATATAAACTGAATATAAAATTAAAATTACAATATAAATTTGGTGGGGAGGGGTTCAATACCAAATATCACAACAAGGTTGTCATTCCTCTCTTCAGCATAGTTTAATGTAGTAGATAATTTGCCAAATTTAGAGATAAAGTTACACTAGATTATTCGATAATTATTTTTTTTTAAGGGTTCAAACGAATTTGATAATAATTGAGAACGAGAATTCGTTGTTTAAAAGTATGTTTTAGAAAAATTATCTTTATTTTGGGGAAAAGGGGAGGTCCCTCTGAGCCCTCCATATATACCCTTGACTCTAGTCCTATTTAGTTGATGAAGCTTTTTATAGTGTACAAGAGTTCCTTTCACATAAAAATTAAGCCTCACCTCAATCAATTGATATAGTAAGTATTATGCTAACTAGTGTATAAGATTGTACATATAATTGTTGATCTGAATTGTCTTATACTCCTCAACTGGAGTCTCCAAAACGTAATCTACAAAAAAAAGTGATGTATGTTGTTCAATCTCCGAAGAAAAAGATTTTAAAAAGATGTGGCAATGATAAGACTGAAGCAAATATCTTCTGCCTATGACTTTCGCCTATATTTCTGTCTGAAAACAGGGATAAGAAGGGAAAGATGATGATGACGATGATGATGAGAAGTAGAAGATTGTAAGCAGATTCAGGGCGTTTGCGTTTGATGTTTCACCGGGGAGAAATGACTGGAAATTGAGCGCTGAGCCTAAAGGCTTTGTTAGGGACTATGGCTACCATCTACCAAGTTGCAGATGTTGGAAGGAGAAAGGAATAGTAGTAGAGAGAAATTGAGATAAACTCGTAAAAAGATGGAAGAAGATCGAGAGTCAGCTTTGTTCTGCATCTAGTCTTGTACATGGCGTTTGTCTACTGACAACCCAGATTTCAGCGGCAAATAAGTAGAAGATTAGTAACTACTGTTACTGTTACTCTATGAATAATTGATATATTCTATGTGTATGGAACATTTATTGCATAAACGGCTGGTTGCTGTCTTCTGTCGACAGGACATTCTAGCCCTTCATGTGACAGGAAATTACAATTTTAAAAAGAAGAGTAGGAAGACAAAAAAGCAGGAAAAAAGAGATAGAAGAAGGATAGGATCAAAAAAAGAAGAAGAGATGATGAAGGGATGAAAGAAGAAGAAGAAAAAGGAGAAGAAGAAGGAGGAGAAGGAGGAGTGAGGGGAGGAAGAGGAGAAGGATGTTTTTAGGATTTTTTTCGGAGGACGAAGCCCACATAGGTCTCAGAACTGTGCGTGGGTAATGAGTTGGACCTACAGTTTTAAGTGGGTTCCGAACCACCGGGATGTAATTTTACAGCAGAGAACAGAGTCTTTTTTGCTGAACAATCTAATCGGTCACCCTTACAAAGAGCGCCCAGGAGTTTCGCAGCTTATCTCTGATTGAACAGATACCTGCTACGGCACTCGGAGCAGGAGAAGGAGGAGTAGTGGGAAGAGGATAGGATGAGTTTGAGGAAGAGGAGGATGAGGAGGTGAACGAGGAGAAGAAGAAGAAAGAGGAGGATGAGTTATAGGAGGCAGAGAAATGGAAGGATGATGATGAGGAGTTGGAGGAGGTGGAGAAAAACGTGGAGGAGTAGGTGGATGATGAAGGGGATAGTAGGGAGGAGCAGGAGGAGGATAGAGAGAAGGATAACGAGGGTGAGGAGGACTTAAAGGATGAATAGGTGAAGGAGCAGGAGGAGAAAGATAAAGGTGAAAAGGAGGAGAAGGGGAAATGGAAGAGATGAAGGAGAAGGAGGAGAAAGAGGAGAATGAGAGGAAGAAGGTGAAGGAGGAGAAGGAGAAGAAAGAGAAGAAGGAGAAGGAAAATTGGAGAATGACAAGAAAGGTGGAGATGAATACATTTTGAATAATTTACAAAAATAAAATGATATCACTAAATTTAAATTTCGTTCTCCTGTTTTTCAAGCTCTAGACTTGAATAGTGCTACTACAAAGAGCCTACGATACACGATGATAATCACCATCGCAAAAACAGTCACTTGCTTAGAAATGGTAGTTCTCACGCTGCTCTAATCTCTCATACACCATCCAATCACCAATCATAATCACAATGGCAAAATCAATCACTTGCTGAGAAATGACAGTATTCAATGGTTCAAATTTGTCATACACCATTCCTCAGCTCGTGTTTAACGTTACCACATTACATGCAATATACATCGAGATTATACAGAGTGTTTCAAGAGTGGTGCAACCCATGAGGTATAATAATTATGACATATTCAACATGCACTTGAGTAAAATTTAATCTTATTCTTATGTTCAACTTCAAATCGATCTTGAAGATTGAGTTGTCTCAGTTTCAAGTCAATCAAAATTTTATTGCATAAGAACTTTGTTATTAACTTTATAATGCGAAGGAAAACATCAAACAGGATTAGTTCCAAGGATCTAAAGAATAGAATCATCTCGAAAAAAAAATAGATCTGAATAAATTCAATTAAACGAGCTGTGACTCAACTAATGATCGACTAATACATTCCAATTGTCTCAGATTGTTGACATTGAATTGAATGTTGCTTAAATATCCATTGGGACACTGAAAATTCACCCCATGCATAACATTTGCCATTTGATCTCAGGGTTGCGTCATTTTTGAAACATCCGTTATTAACCGGTTTCACTTTTAAAATGGAGTTCCACAACATCAAAAATCTACTATATCTAGATCTCTATAACTATTCTCATTACATTACACATCCTTATTTAATTTTAAATTATAAATTGTGAATGTTCCAAGTTTAAAATTATTTGTCGTTCGATCTGAATCTCTCTCCTCTCCCCCCTTACTTTCCAACTCTTCTCCTCCCCCTCATAACTCTCTAACTCTTCTCCTCCCGCCATCTTTGTACAACTAGCTACGCATTTCAAGCAAACAGCCCATAATACAGTAGCAGGGAACACATTAACCGACTGGCAAAGAGAGGCCTTTTCTGCAGCACTGCCTTTTATTGGTGAAGGCCTCTGACTCTGGCCGCTATCCGCTTATGTTTCGACAAATCCTTTCAAAATGAAGAAGCTTCTCATCCAATGGTCACATACTAACCCTTACTTAGTCCAAACCCTTCTAACTCAATCCTTCTCTTTCTATTTTACTCTCTACTGTCTCTTTCTCTTTTAACCTTCACTTTCTTCTTCATTACACTCTGTTACCGTGGTCACATACTACTCCTTACGCACTCCACCCCCTTTATCCAGATTCCTTCTCTTTCTATTAATTTTACTCTTTACTGTCTCTTTCTCTCAGCTGTATCTTTTTTTTAGCCTTTACTTTCTTCCTCTTTATACTCTGTTACCTTGGTCACATACTCACCCTTACTCATTCCCATTCCTTTCCACACGTTCCTTCTCTTTCTGTTTTACTCTACTCTTTTTCTGTTTTCTGTCTCTTTCTCATCTATTTTTTACTTCCTTCTTATTCACTGTTATCTCCTCTTTTGCCTAGGTCACATACTATTACTCCAATCCTTTCTAACTCAACCCTTTTCTTTCTGTTTTCCTCACTACTATCGCTTTCTCTTTTAGTCTTTACTTTCTTCCTCTTTACTCTCTGTTACCTTGGTCACATACTCACCCTTGCTCATTCCCATTTCTTCTCACTCATTCCCTCTGTTTCTATTTTACACTCTACTCTCTCTTACTCTTCACTGTCTCTTTTCCTTTACTCTTTACTGTCTTTTGCTCCTCTACCTTGGCCACATACTAACCAGGGGTGCCCACAGGGGGGGGCCTATGATGCAGACTGCGTCATTTAAAATTCTTGGGGGGGGGGGGGGTTCTCAAGAATGTTTAGGGGGGAGGGTGAAGTTGATTGAAACCGTGTTTAACGTGACGACATTCAAAAATATATTATGAAGTCACCAGATAGAATGTCAATCAATGACAATTTATTATTATTATTATTATTATACTATTGAATATGAATTAGCTAAAATAGTTATGTTTAGGATTTGTGCAGGAAGTTATCAAGCTATTTCTTTTTTACCTTTACAATAAAATGTTTCCTACGTAAAGAATGCAGGGCTTAATTTCAGCCGGAGCACACCGGAGCGGAGCTCCGACTAACTAAATCAATAATAAAATCATTTATTTTAAACCAGATCTGAACTAGCTTGTTATTTTGTATATTATGTAATATTATATGTGCATTACTAACCATGCGTTTAAAATGCACCAATTCAAGTGTAATTTTCAAACATTTTCCGGGGGAAGACCCCCGGACCGCCCGGTAAGTCACAGCTCCGGTATTTCTCAATTTAGAAATTAAGCCCTGAAAGAAACTCAAGAAATATACATACATTTTGTATATTATCATAGACTGGGTTTGAATTTTTTCAATACCTATATAAATCTTCTTTTAGTTTTAGAAAGAATAAGGAAGGCTTATTTTTCTAGGGGGGGGGGCTAGTGCTAAATTAAGGGGGGTGCGTCATGAGAATTGGGGGGGATGGGCACCCCTGTTCTAACCCTTACTCCAATCCCTACTCACTCTATGATTCTCTTTCTGTTTTACTCTTCAGTTTCCTCATCTTTACTCACTCTTTCTATGTCACCTTGATAACATCCAACCCTCATTCACTCCAATACCTTTTCTCTCTCTTTTACTGTATCTTTCACTTTTAGTCTTTACTCACTCTCTCTGTTACCTTTGTCACATACTAACCCCTATACCCTCCAGCACCTTCCAACTATCTTTTACTATCTGTATCTCTTTTACTCTTTGCTTTCTTCTACATTTCTGTCTTTTTCCCTATTACCTTGGTCAACCCCTATTCATTCCAACACGTTCTCTCTCTATTTAACTGTCCCTTTCTCTCTTGCTCTTTACTTTCTTCCCCAGTACTCTCTTTTTCACTCTTACCTTGATCACACCTTACCTTGATCACACCTTACCTTTTCTATTTCCAACTGTCTCTGTCTTTCTCCACTAATTTCTTTCTCTTTCTCTTTTACTGCCTTCCCTTCCACTGGTCACCAGCCATGTTGCGGCTTATCGCCAATCCACTATTACCAAGTAGGCCGTTCCTTTGACTATTCGTCCTTCCGCGTCGTTTACCGGGTTTGATCCTGGTCTAACGGTTGACTAGAAGATTTTCGAGATTTCTCTAATGCTCAGTCGTTCCCTGTTACTTTTCTTCTCCCTCTTCTTCGTCATCATCTTTTTCTTCTCCAGTCTTTTTCTTCCCCTTCTTCTCTTTCTCCTCATTATTATCCTTCTTCTCCTTATCCTTCTATTCTATATCCCTCTCTCCTTCTTCTTCTCCTTCTTCTTTTTCTTCTTCTTCTTCTTCTTTCTATTCTTGTAATTCTTCTTCTTCTTATTCTTTCTATTCTTGTAATTCTTCTTCTTCTTCTACTTCTCATTCTTCTGTCTTCTCCATTGTATCCCTCATTTTTCTCCATCTGCTTCTTTTCCTCTCCTTCTTCTTCTCTTTTTCCTTCCTTCTTCTTTTTCTTCTTCTCCTTCTTCTCCTTCTCCCTTTTCTTTTTCTTTTTTATTCTTCTTCTTTTCGTTCTTCTTTTTTTCTACTTCTTATTCTCCTCTTCCTGTCTTCTTCACTTTATCCCTCATTCATCCTCATCTGCTTCTTTCTAAATCCCTCTAGTCTTCTCTCCTTTTTCTCGTTCATCTCCTTCTTATCTTCTTCTTCTCCCTCTTCTCTTTCTTCCCCTTCTTCTCGTTTCCTTCTTTTATTTTTTCCTCCCTTCTTATTTTCTTTCTTTTCCTTCTCTTTCTCTTCCTTTTTCTTCTTCTTCTCTTTCTCTTCCTTTTTCTTCTTCTTCTCCTTCCTGTCCTTCTTCTTCTTTTCTTTCTTCTCCCCCTTCTCCCCCTTTTCCATTTTTTCTTTCTTATTGTTTTTCTCCTTCTCCTTCTCCCTCTCCTTCTTCTCCTTCCTCTTCTTCCTCTTCTTTTCTTCTTCTATTTTTTTCCTTCCGTTCCTTCTTTTTCTTATTTTTCTTCTTCTCCTTCTCCTTCCTCTCCTTCCTCTCCTTCCTCTCCTTCCTCTCCTTCCTCTCCTTCCTCTCCTTCCTCTCCTTCCTCTCCTTCCTCTCCTTCCTCTTCTTCCTCTTCTTCCTCTTCTTCCTCTTCTTCCTCTTCTTTTCTTCTTTTCTTCTTTTCCTTCCCTTTCTTTTTTTTTCTTATTTTTCTTCTCCTTCTTCTTCTTCTTCTTCTCTTTCTTTTTTCCTCTCCTTTTTCTTCTTTTCCTCCCTTTTATTCTTTTTCTTCTTCTCCTTCTCCTTCTTCTTTTTCCCTTCTTCTCCTTCTTCTTCTACTTCTTATTCTCCTTCTCCTGATTTTTTTACTTTATTGCTCATTCACCCCATTTGTTCCTTCTTCAATCACTCATATTTCTTATTGGAAACTCATACTGCAGCACTAAGTTTCGTCGACTAGTGACAGTATTCGGACGTCCATATTTGTTTTCCCAGAATGAGCTTTGTTTCAAAAAACTATCTAGCATAGGTACGCATTCTACATCACTTGATTCAAACAGATTTCCTCACTTTGTCCGGATAGTTACAAAAAATCGTTTGCTTTTCCAACGATAGACTCAATAAATTGGAGGAAATGCAATCTCTTCTTCTGTCACATGATTTAAACGAAATTTGTCAGTCTCAAACAGAAGACTGATAACAAATGTGTCTTTTGCATGACTGCAGTAATCAAATACTTTATGTGTTATCTCCGTGATGGAATTTTTTCCACTTTTTCATCCATTTCTTTCTGTTTCATCAGAGTTTTGTGCAATCGTTCTCTGAGTATGACAGACCAATTTTCTCTTTTTTCTGTACAATTTTTTTTTACTACCACTATGAAGCAATTTGACTATCTCTCCCAACCGTTACTAGTCCTCCCTTCTCCATGTACTGTACTGTTACAGGTTCTATGTCTAAAATAACGCTGGCAACACTTGAATTTATCACTTGCACTTTATTAACACAAATAATCTACAACTCACACTGTTCAGTAATTTCTTACAGAAAAATAAGCAATTAAAAACAGATAACACGATATTGTTCAACTGATAATGAGTTTTCAATAAACTGTACAAAAATCAATCACTAAATGTCAAAAGGCCGATCTAATATTAAATAATAACTGTACAATAAACTGTTCAATAATATTCGAAAAGAATCGTCGAGGAAGAACAATTAACTTACGTAGCACAAGTCCGTAATACAGTAATAGATAAAAGAATTATCACTATAGAACTGTCAAGAGAATTATCACTACAGACAATGAAAGTTCCTTAGATGGTTTGTAATAGCGCCAACGGGATTGCACTGTCTGTATTAACAGGAACTGTCACTACTGCCACTTATCACGACGAGTTTCAAACAGGACTGACTAATTTACAAAAGTCCACCTCTATTTATATGATTTTTCATAATTGAGATATCTCTAGATTTCTCTACCAACTTCTACCGATTTCTAAAATAAACAATCAAGGATACTCGAACTTTCCACAATATTCGATAAGACTCCATTAATTTCTTCTAATCAAACAACTAGAACATTCTACTAATTACCAAGTGAACACCATAAAAGTGTCAAAAGCAGAGTAATTATTTGCTAAGAAGTAAACATTTACACAGCAGATAACACCGAGAACCACTGTCCTTCTTTCTCACCATTTTCATTCTCATATTCGCTACAGTACTTTCCTCATGTATTGCATTCAAACTGCATTTGTTTTTGTGTAATTCCTCTTTAGTAGTCTCTTTGCCACTATAATTATTTTGTTAATCATCACATCGCTTACAGTTCAATGCTTTTAATGTCCACTCATTGCCTTGTAACTCTATAGAAGAAACTATTTATGCACTTTTTCCGATTTTTGACCAATTTATGATAAGAGTCCGTGTTCTTTTTTTTGACGAAGGAGGTTGTGGAGTGTGTGGATGATGATGACGGTGGAAAAGAAGAAATGAAAAGGAAGAAATAATGAGGAGATGAACAAGAAGAAGAGGGAAAAACGAAAAATTTGATTGGAGTCAGAGAAAAACGGTGGGAAGGCGGAGAAGGAGAAGGTGCAGGAAAAGGAGAAGGTGAAGGAGAAGGGAAAGGAGAAGGAGAAGGAGCAGGAGGAGGGGGAAGAGAAGGACAATGAGGAGGAGGAGGAGGAGGAGGAGAAGGAGAAGGAGAAGGTGAAGGAGAATGAGAAGGTGAAGGTGAAAGTGAAGGAGAAGGAAAAGGATAAGGTTAAGGATGAAGATAAGGATACGGAGAAGGAGAAGGAAAAGGAGGAGGAGTAGAAGAAGGAGGAGGAGAAGGACAATGGGGAGGAGTAGAAGGAGGAGGAGGAGGAGGAGGAGGAGGAGGAGGAGGAGGAGGAGGAGGAGGAGGAGGAGGAGGAGGAGTAGGAGGAGTAGGAGGAGTAGGAGGAGGAGAAGGAGAAGGAGGAGAAGGTGAAAGTGAAGGAGAAGTAGAAGGATCAGAAGAAGGAGGAGGAAAAGGACAATGAGGAGGAGGAGGAGGAGGAGGAGAAGGAGGAGGAGGAGAAGGAGATGGAGAAGGAGGAGAAGGTGAAGGTGAAAGTGAAGGAGGAGGAGAATTAAAAGAATTAGCAGAAGGAGGAAAGGAGGTTAAAAAAATAGATGCAGGAGATGGCGAAGTAGATATTCCGATTCCATTGCATCAGGCTACCTGTTAGAATAAAATAGAAGATGTGAAGGAGAGGAAAAGGAAATAAAAAAAGAAGGAGAAACAAGAAGGTGGAGACCGTAGAGAAGAGCAATGAGATGGTGCAGTACATATCCCGATTAAATTGGTCATCCTGCAAGTTATTCAATAAAAAGAAACAAAGGGTTCAATGTATGTGGGTACTGTATTCACTTGAAACTCATTGTGATCCGCGAGGTATATTTAACATTTGAGGTAGAACAGATTGAACTAGATGAACACACTGCACTCACACTCAAAGGGTCCGGGACAATAGGATTTTCCACGAACGATGGACTTCTTTCGCTTTAGGAATATTCGGGCCATTGTTGAAAATGTTGGGAATGCCTTTGATCAGTCAACCATGCTGCAGCCAGCTCTGTTCCCAGATGTTTACATGCCGGCCAAATCCCCAGCTGATAAGATCAATGGAAGGGTCTGAGTGGCTTCATTAATCCGTGCCCAGCTTCCTGAAATTGTATATGAAACACTCGCGGAGCTTAGTGATGTGCTTGCAAGTACAAAGTACCTCAGCTAAGTCCGGCTCTATTGTGCCGTTGTTCTTTTGTTGTGCGGAACAACTTATTGGAGATAGAATCGATATTGCTATGGTTTATTGTGTTTGTTTCACGATGAATATAAGGGAGTTCCTTTAAAAATACTGTTCAATATTTACAAAAACTTCTGAAGAGAATATCTTATGGTAGAACTACTTTGTTGTACTGTGTACTATCATAGACGAAGCTTTCAACAACTTAAATTTTATCATCTATGATACTATCTATCATTTATAATGGTGTCATTGAGGTGATCAAGGGTATATATCCATCCCTCAAGAAACACAGAGATAAAAGAAAATTTTGAATTTTAGCAGTCTTTATGAAAAAAATCTTTACAGAAAAGTCAAAAAATAAGTCTAGAGCTGCTGAAAAAGTGATTTTGAAGGAATTTTTTTTCAAAAAATTCCTTGTGGAGCACATTTGAATCCCCTTTGGTTTTTTACTCAAGTACGGAACTGTACGATACCCTAATTATGTGAAGTGGGAGATCAAAAGTAGCAGAGTGGAAGTTCCAAGTGGTCGGGTCTGCTTCAAGTTTCTTTCACTAAAGTGAGGGTTCAGATGTCTCATTGATAATAATGGATGAAATAGGTAAAATTCACTTGTCAAATTATTAAATTGGATTAATAAATGATGCCTGGGGTTGCTAAATAATATGCCTTTTTTCAAATATTTCTTGGGAGAGTACCCCACAACTCCCTTTCGAAGAAATCTAATCACCCAATCTATTTTATTGTATGAAGTTTTCACAACCACATTTATTGGAAACCGTGAGATAACCGTGATATACCATTGTCAATTTCATACAAAATAAAACTAAAGTACAGAATCATATTCTGTACTATTATATAATATTATTATATTTTCCTCAACACATAATGATACTCGGCTGAAGAAGAAAGGGGCTTTGATAGGCTGACTGACACGGAAGGTTTGTGATTGGCTGAAGGCCGTAACAAGACACGCCCACTGGTGGGTGGAGCGACAAGCGAAGGTGTCAAAATCAGGAACCAACTACCGTGAAAACATAGAAAGCATCAAACAAAAACAAAGTAGGCTAAAATTAAAATTGAATTCAATTAAACAATTTAAAAATGGGAAAATTGAATTCAATTTAAAATGTCTTTAGTTCTAGCCTACATGTGGTTTGTTCTTATTTGTTGCTTCCTATTATTTTGTTCTTTGATTTTGGTTCTTGATTTTGACACTTATTTTTGCTTGTTGCTCCTCCCACCAGTGGGCGTGACTTGTAACAGCCTTCAGCCAATCACAGGACCTTCAATGAAGGGCAGCACATCAGAAGCACTCTCATTCTAGTATCATTCTGTGTTTAGTATACATTAAGCTACTCTTTACGTTAGTTTTAGTTTATTTGAGATTGATAATGGTGTTACAACCGAAACTAGTATTATACGGATTTCAATACATGTGGTTGTGACAAATTCAAGTCATCATATATATCTTCCACCATATCACCTCTGCCACTATTGAGAAAGTTAAAGAATGATTTGCGTCTAGACTATAAATACTCTGATACGTTAATATGCCCCCCACATACGCTACAGTATGCTATTGACTTTTTATTATCTCAGCAAATACAATACCGGCTTCGTGTACTCAATCTCTACATTTATCTTCACTATAAAGATAACGTTCAACATGTCGAAATCAGAAATATGCAGTAATATATTAAATTTATATAACTCTAATATCTCCCACTTCTATACGAATGCACATAGAACGTCATTCAATATATCTATATACTGTCATATATATAAAAGTGCTATATAGTTGAAATGGTGGTTTATAGAACGTCATTCATATATCTATATATTGCAATATAAATATATCTGTATCAATGTTAATAAAGATCGAAGAGTAGTTCTTGGAACGTAATACATATTTATATATATTGCAATATATAGAAAATATATGGTGCAGTGACGTGAAGGTTTACAGAACGTCATTCATATTGAGAATTATTTTCATATGAAAATATTTGCAGTAGTATATAACAGAAAGAGAAGATATGATTTATTCATATACGTTTCAGGGTAGTGTTTGTGGGTGAGATATGCTTTTTCTTCTCCTCTCTATTTCCCCATTTCTCTTCTCTTTACCACTTCCTCTCCTCTTCTCTTCTCTTTCCCTCAACTTATCATCTTCTGTTCTTCTCTTCTCTCTTTTATCATTACTCTTCCCTTCCATTCCCTTCCATTCCCTTCTCTTCCCTTCCCTTCCCTTCTCTTCCCTTCTCTTCCCTTCTCTTCCCTTCTCTTCCCTTCTCTTCCCTTCTCTTCCCTTCTCTTCCCTTCTCTTCCCTTCTCTTCCCTTCTCTTCCCTTCTCTTCCCTTCTCTTCCCCTCTCTTCCCTTCTCTTCCCTTCTCTTCCCTTCTCTTCCCTTCTCTTCCCTTCTCTTCCCTTCTCTTCCCTTCTCTTCCCTTCTCTTCCCTTCTCTTCCCTTCTCTTCCCTTCCCTTCCCTTCTCTTCCCATCTCTTCCCTTCTCTTCCCTTCTTTTCCCTTCTCTTCCCTTCTCTTTCCTTATCTTCCCTTCTCTTCCCTTCTCTTCCCTTCTCTTCCCTTCTCTTCCCATCTCTTCCCTTCTCTTCCCTTCTTTTCCCTTCTTTTCCCTTCTCTTCCCTTCTCTTCCCTTCCCTTTCCTTCTCTTCCCTTCTCTTCCCTTCTCTTCCCTTCTCTTCCCTTCTCTTCCCTTCTCTTCCCTTCTCTTCCCTTCTCTTCCCTTCTCTTCCCTTCTCTTCCCTTCTCTTCCCTTCTCTTCCCTTTTCTTCCCTTCTCTTCCCTCTTCTTCTCTTCTCTCTTTTCTCACTACTCTTCCCTTCCCTTCTCTTCCCATCTCTTCCCTTCTCTTCCCTTCTCTTCCCTTCACTTCCCTTCTTTTCCCTTCTCTTCCCTTCTCTTCCCTTCTCGTCTCTTCCCTTCCCTTCCCTTCTATTTCCTTCTCTTTCCTTCTCTTCCCTTCTCTTCTTCTTTCCTTTTCACTGTCCCTTTTCCTCTGTGCATATCTTCCGTTTTTCTGCGAAAAGGAGGAAATGGAAGGGATGGATGAAGGATGATGGGAGGTGGGGAATAGAAGCCTGCATGATATTTGATGGCTTTCGAAAGTCATCGGCTCGCTGCCCGTATTGTCAGTCACAATGTACTGAATTTCATTATCTGAATGTGGTGGAATTGACAAGAGAAAGTAAGACGGAAGGCAAAGAAAGGGAGGTAGTATGAGAGAGAGAGAGAGAGAGAGAGAGAGAGTGGGAGGGGGGAATGAGAGAGATAAATATGAAATTACTTTATTTGAGTAAATTTACAACATTCCGTTGTGACTGATTAAAAAGCATATGATTATTAACACAAAATTTTGTATATGAAAATTTTTTGGATAAAGAGTGATAAAGTGAGAGAGTGAGGGATGTAAATGTAAAAGAGAGTGATTTTGAGAGGAAGTGAAAGTTGGAAATTGAATAGAATGAGATAACGTAGAGGAAGTTAGCAAGAATTGGACGGAGGAAGAGGGAGAATGAGAGAATAAACCTCATTCCCATAGAAAGAGTGGATAGCACTTCATCTCGAAGGAGCATATCTTATATAAAAGACAGATTGTTCAATACAATACCTAGTGATTGGGTAGTTGAAAAGCCTAAAATAAAGGAGTTATACATGTGGATAAGGGGAAACTTTTTCCATTCAATTAATGACCTGGTTAATTTTGCTATGTTTGTAGTCCTATATTCTATGATAATAATAGTGAATAAATATATATATATTTTTTTTTAATAATATTTTCTGTGTTATATGCGTATAATTTTATCTATGAGATTCTTTCAATTCAATTTATCTATAAATAGTATTCTTTTTTTTTCATTAATATACAAGTAAAGAAATTCTGTTGATAAGACTCCACGTCGGCGAGCAAGTTTTTACTTTTGTCGGCGTGTAGCACAAATTTATAATAATACTGTATTTCTTTTTGCGTGTGAAATTGTAATAATATTACTGTATATTTTTTGTATTCGATTTTTGTGCAATAAACGATTTGATTTGATTCGACTTGACTTTAGGAATAGGAAAAAAATTAATGAAGATAGAGAAGTCAAAGCAGGTTGAAGACAGAATGAAACGGCTGTCAAAATTCTAATACTAGATCTTTTCTCTCTCGCTCACTCTTTCCTCTCACACACCCTTTTTTTTTATCTTGTAATGCAATATTCTTTTTTATTTTAATTTTGATGAAATGAAGTAGACTACTAAATTATGCTATGTAACTGTGTTGGCCTGGTTAGGTGTTAGAGGGAACCAAATGGTTTCAACCTTGCCAGGAGAAAAATAAAACAATAAATCAATCAATCAACCCTCTCAACTCTCTCTTTATCATTTACTTTCTCTTTCTCTCTTCAACTCTTGGTCGTTCTCTCTTTGGATGAGTTTGTTCAATCTTTTCGCTCCCTCTAATTCTCGTTCTCTTTCGCTC
Organism: Conomelus anceps; assembly: GCA_948455865.1. Lineage (NCBI taxonomy): Eukaryota > Metazoa > Arthropoda > Insecta > Hemiptera > Delphacidae > Conomelus > Conomelus anceps. The sequence goes on along the minus strand of OX418216.1, from coordinate 8,853,604 downwards.
ACTCTTTCTCTCACACTCCCCACACATACTCTCTCTTTTTTCTCTCCCAATTTTTCACTTCCTCTTTCTCTCTTCAACTCTTGCTCCTTCCCTATCACTCACCCTCCTTTGACGAGTTTGTTCACATTTTTCAATATCCATATTTCTGGCGGCCCGGATACATGATTCAGCTACCTACCTACTTACGGAGAACAGAACAGGATAGCAGGAAGCTCTTGAAAACGATAACTCACTCAGTGACTGGCTGTATTGCTCCTCGCGGCTATGCACACTCCAATATTCAGTTAATCTCCATTATTTGAGACAGCGTTTTGATGTTTCTATTTGTGAGTGTTTTAAGTAATGAATGGGGCTTCGTTCGATCCTACCTGATGCAACCAACATTATTTGTACTGAACAAAAATGTTTCACCCAACTGTAACTTACTGAATACTACTGGTTGCACGAAAGCGAATTAAATAAGGAGTTTAATGACAGTCAACTAACGGGTTTATTTCTATCGCACAAAGATCCAATAGTTAATTTTTGTTAACCCAACGGACACAATCTGGCTACACTGTAATTAGATCAACAGCTGATTCTGAAGTTGACAAAAAAGATGAATTACAATCATTTCATTGTGAAATCTCAATATTATTATATTATAAAAACTTGAAAAAACACTTTTAAGTGGAAATTAACTCACGTTATGGCGTGACGGCCGTTTCACTCTGTTGTCAAGAGCATCGTCAGATGACCCACAGTACATTCAAAGTAATAATAATAATAAGCGTATGGCTTTTAATGGTGGGGAGACCCTTACGGGTAGTTCCACCTCGCCGTTTGAGCCATGTTACGGGGAACATGGTGGACCTACTATTTCAGGTGGGTTCCGAACCACCGGGTAAGTGATAATAAAGCTTGTAAAATAAAGTCATTGAAGCACGGTCACCCATCCAAGCGCAGTCTTGAGCGGTCGTCACTGAACATCACGATCACTTGAACACCACGCTCACCGCATGACCAATCACCACCAATATTCAAAGTAATGAATGGGGATTTGTTCGTTAAAGTGTACTGTGGGTCGTCTGACGATGCTCTTGACAACTGAGTGAAATGGCCGTCACGCCATAACGTGAGTTAATTTCCATTTAAACGTGTTTTTTTAAGTTTTTATTATATATTAGCAGAAACAAGATGGATCTACAACATCATTATTAAATTATTAACAGATTTCATTTTGAAAGTTTATTAACACCTACCACCTAATTTGCAGTTCCGTGTTATGTTACAACAGATATATCCTATAAAATGTAACTTAACGGGCATTAGTGAGATTCAATACATTCGGCCGGTTGCATAAAAGCCAATTAAATAAGGAGTTTAGTGACAGTCAACTAACCGTCGTAAGTGTAACGGGTTTATCTCCGTTGCACAAAGATCCTATAGTTAATTTTCGTTAACCGAACAGACACAATCTGGCTACACTGTAATTTGATCAACAGCTGATTATGAAGTTGAGAAAAAAGATCATTTCATTGTGAAATCTCAATATTATTATATTCATATTTTATTCATTTTGAAAGGTTTTAAACACCTAAGACCTAATTTACAGCTCCGTGTTCTGGTACAAGAGACATAACCTATAAAATGTAACTTAACAGGCATTGGTGAGATTTAATCGTCGGTGTCCGGGCGGTTAAATATATTTTACGCCGGTTAACCTAATCGGCGTTATCGCTTGTAATTGTCCTTTGTACAACTAAATTCTCTGCATTAAGTTTAATTTTCGTAGAATGACTTCATTCTACAGGGATTAAATTTAATTAGCTTTCGTGCAACCGGCCGATCAGCTTGTAAATTTTTAACATTTCAGAATTAGTTAAAATCACGATATTGTTGCCTACTATTGGAAACTCTACAGCCAAGTATGCCTTGGAATTTGTCAATGAACTCAGTCGTTCTTTCTTCTTTTTCTTCTTCATGTCCTTCTTCTCATTCTCCTCTACCACCTCTTTTACCTCTTCCACCTCTTTCTCTTCCAGAATGTACAGTACTGAGAAGCAATGGAATATAAAATAGACAATTTTTGAAACAATGAATCAAATAAATCTCATAGTTATGTCGAATGATTGAGCTTACTTATAGCTTATAAACTTTTATCATACATGCTTTTTTATCTGTATCATGGATTTTGTATATTAAGTGAATAAGTGGGGTTATCTACTGAAGCTTCCAAAGATTAAAAGGCCTTAAGGCCTTCTTTAAAGTCTTATTCATTTTCTTTCGTCTATGATATTTTTTTCGGAGGATGAAGCCCACATAGGTCTGAGACATGTGCGTAGGTAAAGAATTGGATGATGTTGATAGATGAGTTGGACCTACAGTTTTATATACCTTGAAGAAGGATTTTACTCCGCATGCTACGTTTTGTTTGTAACATGAATTTGATGCAAGTGTATGTACTCAATGCAGTTTTATGTACTTCTATGTACAGTTTCAGTACTCCATGCAAGGTTTTTCCATTTCACCGATGTATAATATTATACGTTATTGAAGAATATTGCCCCTGCATGTTATTTTGGATTTGTAGCATGATTATTATGTTGATTTTCCAATGCAGGTCTATTCTTTTCAAGAGCTCCTATAAGGAAGCCTTCTATAGAAAATATTTTGTTTGCAGGATTTTTCTTTGAGAAGTAATAGCAAACAAGGGAAGAATATATAATAACTGACAAAACGAATGCGTCAAAGGGGAAAAGAAAATACTCGAGGACGATAAGAGCCAAAAGAAAGTCATGAACAAATAAAAGGAGAGAAGGGGAACAATAAAACTTGTGGAAGATGAGCTTTGAAGAGAATTGGGTGGGAAGGGGGAGAAACAAGATTAAGGGCTGAGTAGGGTGGAAGGGGGAGTGCAGTGCATTCTCTGTTGAGGGCTATAATAACAATAAAAAATGATGCGAAACTTAAATTGTTGTGGCCGTATAAATCGTGAGGGCTTTATGGTGTATGAGCCACGAGGAGGCCCTCTGTGAGGGGTGGGGGGTGAGGGGGGTGAGGGGAGTGAGGGGGCTAGGGCATACCAGTCACAAAAGTGCTCAGAATAGGCGCCATTTTTGTGGATGGAACACGTATATGGCGAGAGAGAGAGTGATGAAGGGAGAGGGAATGAGAGATAGTTGAAAAGAGGCGGTGTGATGGAGAGTGAAGTGGTAGAGAAAGAGAGGAATGAGGAAAGGTGAAAGAGAAAGAGAGGAATGACGAAAGGTGAAAGAGAAAGAGTGTGCGAGAGTGAAGAGGTAGAGAAAAGAGGGATGAGTAAAAGAGAAAGAGGGACTGAAATAGTGGGAAAGAGGGAGAGTTAATTGATAGAGAAAGTAAGCAATGAGTAAAGGAAGAAAGAGAGACTGGTAGAGTAAGGAGAAGAGAGAGAGGAAAGAAAAAGTTAAAAATGGAATCAATGTGATAGTGTGGATAAAAGAGGGTAAGAGGGAAGAGTCGGTAAGCGGTGAAAAAGAGATAGTAGGGATGGAAGAGGAAGAGTGAGGGAGAGTGAGGGAGAGTGAAGTGGTAGAGAAAATAGCGAGAGAGTTAGTAGAAAAGGAAGAGAAAGGAAAAATGTAGGGTAATGTAGTCAATGGGTTGGTCTGATCAAAAAAATAGGAGAGTTGATAAGGAGTGAAAAAAAAAGATAGCATGACAAGAAGATGGGAATAGATGAAAGAGAAAGGAGAAAGATTGACAGCGAAGAAGAAGGGGTAGGAGTAAGGGTGAAAAAATTGAAATATGTATAGAATGGGATATTGAGGAAGAGAAGGTGACAAGCATGATGGGGGAAATAGGGTTTCTGGAAATAAGAGTGGAGAGGGTGAAAGAGAATGAGGAAGAGGAGAAGCAGTGATGGGGAGAGAATGTAAAGAGAAGGAGAAGGAGGAGTGAGGTTTCAAGAATTGAAGTATGGATAGTATGGGATATTGTGAAAAGGAAAAGTGACAAAGAGGTTGGGGGAAAAAGGGTTTGTGGAATGAAGAAAGAGAAAGAGTGAGGAGGAAAGAAGAGAGGATTGAGAGAGCGAGGGGAAAGAATACGAAGAGAAGGAAGTGATATTGGGAACAAGAAGAAAGAGGAAAATCCAAAGAATATCAGGTTTAATAAATTTAACTATTTTATCAACTTGTAATAGTGACTCATTCTATTCTTTATTTTTTATTTCTCTCTCAGTATATTTATGCTCTTCCATCCTTTCTCTCTTTCTTTCTCTTTTCCTATTTATCAATCCCTATTTCCCCTTTCACACTATTAATAGGTTTTATAGTTTGTATTTGATTCCATCGACGTTATTCATGTGAAATAGCAATTTCCTTTATTGTGGTGAGGGTGATAACTATGGACGATATCCGTAATGAATACTAAGACTTGAAGTTGTCACAAGGACATTTATTGGTTACATTGAGATACTAGTTCCAATTGTTTTACCATTATCAAACAAACTAAAACTAAAGTACAGAGTAGCTCAATAATATATACTAAACACAGGATGATACTATTGGCTGAGTGTGAAAGTGTCTCTCATAGGATGACCTTCATTGAAGGTCTATGATTGGCTGAAGGCCATAACAAGTCACGCCCACTGGTGGGAGGAGCGACGAGCAAAAGTAAGTGTCAAAAACCAAAAACCGTGACTACATAGAAAGCAACAAACAAGAACAATACACAAGTAGAATATAATTTCTAAAAAACTTGAAGTTGGAAAATTGCAGCTCTTTGAGATGCAGTCAAGGTCAACCAAGAAAAAACGAAAGTACGCTACCATTATCAAAATGTAGGTCAGAAATATTAAAAAACGATACTTTTATGTTTTTCTTGACTGCATTTCAGTGAGCTTTAATTTATAATTTTTTTTATTCTAGCCTACTTGTGTTTTGTTCTTGTTTATTGCTATGTGTTCACGATTTTGGTTCTCATTTCTGACACTTATTTTTGCTTGTTGCTCCGCCCACCAGTGGGCGTGTCTTGTTATCTTAGGCTCAGTGGCGGTCCCAGGATTTCATTTCGGGGGAGGATGACCACCTGGTAACCCCCCCCCCCCCCGGAAAAGAATGTGGAATTTGAAGCCTAAAAACGTATTTTTATACGTATTTGAGATCTAAAATATGCTCAAGGTAATAGTATTTTTATAGTTTTTCATTTAAAGTTTATTGTACCTGGGTGAAATAGGAACCAAGCATAGTACGTGTTTTTTCTTTGATTTCCTTTAGCTACAAAAAAAAAACTTTTTTTAGATCTTCACATCATAACAATTTCAGAATAAATGTTCATAAATTACAAAATCTAATAATTACCTGCAAGGGAACATCCTGTGCGCAGGTAAGAGTCGCTAATATTATACATAAGCAAAAACCTTAATGAACTGTCAAAGAAAAAATAATACAGAGATTTTAAATAAATACCAAGGAGAAAAAAAAGAGAGAGAGAATCAGAAGGTGAAAATGAAAGAGAAAGAGAAGAAAATAATTATAAGTCAATGCGATTATTTAATGAGCATGATGACAAAGTTATGAGCATGTTGACAAATAAATCAAGTATTCACTGGGAATTTTTTCTTTATGGTTAGGCCCTATTTTTAACATGTAAATTACAAAGGAATAGCCAAAAAATACTCAGATTGTTACACAACAATGTAATGGATGTGAGGATGTACTCATCCTTCTTGTGTATTCTTCTAGCTAGTAAGTAACAATGATACAGATTAAATTTATTTCTCGCAAAAACTATACATACATAATTATGAATAAATTCTTTTTTAGGGGGGGGATCCATTTTGATATTTCGGGGGGGATATATATCCCTCCCATCCCCCCCCCCCCTGGGACCGCCACAGCTTAGGCTGATCAGAAATCGAGCCCATACTGTTAGTAGCTGTCAGTAGATAATTATGCTAACTAAGAACATCAGTGCAACTAATAATAACAGCTCTAAATCGAAAAATAAAAACACATAGAGCAACACCACTGCGACTGCCAATAACAAAGAACAAAAAAACAGAATAAAAAATAGAAAAACAAACGTGTGTGATAGTTTGTCGAAAAGCCAATGTAGGTGGCTTTTAGTGTCCGCAACAGGACTTCAAAGTCAACCTAACCTCATTCTGGCAAAAAGGGTGTAATAAAGAAAAGAGAAAAGAAAAGAAAAGAAACGTGAGCACCAAGTAGTAGGCAGTTATGGGCGAACGCACAAGTAACAGGGCCACTTTGGACCTGGCAATTACTTTCTCGCCTTTCTGCCTGCCGGTCCAATACATTCCTATTTTTTCAAAAATTCTTCTCCATCCTTTTCCCCGTTCTCCTTTTCTCCTTTTTTTGCTTCTTCTCATCGCCCGTAATTCTTCTCCTTTCTTCTTCATCTTCTTCTTATCCTCTTTCTCCTCCTCTTTCTTCTTCATCATTTTTCTTCTTCTTCTTCTTCTTCTTCTTCTTCTTCTTCTTCTTCTTCTTCTTCTTCTTCTTCTTCTTCTTCTTCTTCTTCTTCTTCTTCTGCTCCTTCTTCTGATACATTTTTCTTCTTTTTCTGCTCGTTATTCTTGTTATCATTTTTTCTTCTTTTTCTTTGTCATCTTCTCCTTATTTTTAATCTTAATATTCTTTTTCATCTACTTGTTCTTCTTTTTCTTCTCCTTTTTTATTCTTATTCTTTGATTCTTTTTCTTTTTTCGCTCCGTCTTCTTCTTCTTATTATTCTCTTTTTTCTGTTTTACTTCTCAATCTACTTCTTGCATTTCTTCTCCTCCTTTATCTTCTTCTTCTTCTCTTCTTCTCCTCCCTCTTCTTCGTACTCTTCTTTTTGCCCTATTTCCTTTATTTTATAACTACTTCTGTTATATTCTCTTCTTTTTTCTACTTCTCTCTACTACTCTATTTTTTCCTTTATTTGTTTCTCCTTCTCCTTCTTTTCCCAGTCTTCTTCTTAATTTCTTCTTCTTCATCTTCTTCTCAATTTCTTCTTCTTCTCCTTCATCTTCTTCTCAATTTCTTCTTCTTATCCTTCATCTTCTTCTTCTTCTTCTTCACCACCTACTACTACTTCTTCTTCTTCTTCTTCGCCACCTTCTCCTTCCTCCCCTTTATGTCCAACTTCTTCTGCTTTTTTTCTCTTTATTTTCTTCTTCTTCTTCTACTTGTACTTCTTCTCCTTTTCTTCTTCTTCTTCTTCTACTTGTACTTCTTCTCCTTCTTCTTCTTCTTCCACATTTTTTTCAAATATATGATCCGGTCTATGTGCTGGCTGGGGGTTTTCATCAGGTAATTCCTTTTCCAAGCTGTAGCAGCTGTTCGATTCATAACTTTGCACAGTCAGCAGTTCAGACCTCTTGAACCGAATTGGATCACAGTATCGTGACCATGTTTGAGGTGGTGAAAATTTATGGATCGTTTTGCTACATCAAATGAATTTTTCCTTACTGTGGTCTTTCTGCTGATATTCCAGCGTGATACTTTGATACTTGTGATACTTTTGCTACATGAACTGCATTCTTTTGAATCAACTTTTTCCTCTGTTACAGATAAATCTCTCATGAAATTATCGAAACTCCATGGATATTATCGAAGACGGTGATGACGAAATACCACACCTGTCAATAAGAGTAATGCAAGGAATCAAGGTTAGTGTTTCAAGGTAGCTTTAATTTAGCACTAGTCCACTTGTTACACTGCTCTTTCAATGAAGATACATTATTAGTAGAGTAGGACAAATGTTTTTTTGTTACACTTGATAGAAAGGCAAGATACCATCAGCTGGATAATATGCGAGACATTCAAAAGTATTCGAGACAAGTGAATCAGCTGCTTTATTTAGATTCAGAATTTGATGGGCGAATTCCCAGATATAAACCAAAATAATGATAGCCTTGTGCAATCAGCTGGATAATATTCGAGACAGGTATTGAGTCACAGGTAATGAAATGTAATGAGTAGACTATATATATATAAATATAATATAATTATATATGTGAGTCAACGGAAAAAATTTTTGCCGCACGCCATATGTTTTTTCCTATCTTGTACGGCTATAAGGCCCTATTTGTCAGTTGATTTTTCCGATCTAGTATGGAAAAGAGGCACTTTCCATACATGATGAATGTATGGAAAGTAGCTACTTTCTATCAAGTGCAACAAAAATGTTTTTCCTTCATTTCTTCTTTTTTTATACCCTTATCAACATCGTCCTCCACTCATCCCCTATTCTTTTTCTCCTTTTACATAAAATGCATTCTACAATCGGACAAGGTGATGTGACGCAAGATGAATTTTTGTGAATTGGACCTCACCCACGAATTGCTTTGTATAGTCTATTTCATGGCTGTATTTCTTTAAAAAAAATCATTTTTATCTGGTCACCAAGCTTGCACTGATTGTATGAAGGTGTCAGTACCAAGAGTCATATTAAACAGAGCCACTGCAGTTGCCGTCGTTTGCCACACATCAAGGCTAAATTACATCAGCTGACCGTGTGACCAAGCGCAAAAAAATTTCAAAGCGACTTTTTTAAGTCCATCAGCTGATTATTTAATCAAATTCACCCGGCTGGTGTGATTTAGTCTGACTTAAAGGCGCGCGACGGCGACTGCAGTGGCTCTGTCTAATAAGGGCCGAGTCTCCACCAACCGAACATGTCTGCCGAACATTGTTGGCGAATACAAAAAACGGACGAACATTAAACATATGGGTCACCAAACATGTTCGTGTGTTCAATTGTCAAGCCGCGTCTCCACCAACCGAACATGCTCGGCGAACAGTGTTCGCTGAAATCAGCTGATGTCGCCGAACATTTTTTGGAGTTGGTTTGGTGTGGACGCCTTCTCGAACATTATGATCGGTGTGGTGGGGTTAGTGGCGGGAACCTGTTGTTGGTCGTCACTGTTCGCTCACAGACCGAACATTTCAATTGAACTCACGAACATGTTCGGTGACCCATATGTTAAATGTTTGCACGTTTTTTGTATTAGCCAACAATGTTCGGCAGACATGTTCGATTGGTGGAGACGCGGCTTAATGTTCGGTCTGTGAGCGAACAGTGACGACCAACAACAGGTTCCCGCCACTACTCCCACCACACCGATTATAATGTTCGAGAAGGCATCCACACCAAACCAACTCCAAAAAATGTTTGGCGACATCAGCTGATTCCAGCGAACACTGTTCGCCGAGCATGTTTGGTTGATGGAGACTCGGCTTTAGAAGCCTAAGTTTCTAGTTTCATTCAGCCAAACATCTGTAGGGCTTACTTGTGTTGTTCCAGTCAGCTGATTGATGAAGTGCCTACATTACATTAGACTTTTATTTTATTTATTTGCCAATACAATTAGAAAAAACATAAAGAAGCAAAAGTCATTCATGAAAAATACTAGAATAAAATTTACGAAACTAGGAATGAAAGTACTGAATTGGCACTACTAGCAAAGCAAGCTTGAGCGCTAGATTCAGATTCAGATTCAGATGACTTTATTTGTGTAAATTTACAATGTATATGAATGATTGATAGAAGTAATATTAGCAACTCTCAGATCCCCTAGTTGAAGTTAAGTACAGTTGCTTTTGAAAAGTAAATATAATGGTTGAATAGTTTGAGTAGAAAAGATTATAAATACAACTATATTAACTATTTTAAGGTAAATTACAAATTATGGATGCGATTGTTTAAAAAATAAAAAACAACAAAAATAGAGCCTAGATCTGAGAGATGAATTGCACAACGAGGCGAAGTCTTGGCCATTGAGGCCATTCTTACACTTAACCTTTTACCTCATCATGTCCTACTAGTTTACATTGATGTGTATGATTTATATTCTAAAATGGGTTATCTAAATGCAATAAATCAATTCAAATGAGATAAATTAAAATTAATGTTTCACATTATACATTTATACATTAAAACAAAAAATTAAAGCATATTAAAAATAATTTGTGGATTATGCTAGCAGTGAGTTCCTAAAACTAAACAAATTAGCCTTAACATTAAAAAATAAAAAATACGATACATTCATATTAATTCTAGAATGATTTACATTTCAACAAAATAATTTGTATATACAATTATGATAATTGAATAAAAGTGATAACAAAAACTGATGAATCAGTTGATAGAATAACCAAATGTGTCGACATTATTATTATTATTCACTCAGAAAGGATTTGTTTTTTGATTGGAGTTATTTGGGATTTCTTATACATTAATGTTATTCTCATAAGTAAGAACTTAGCCTGGAAGGAAGTTTGACCAGATGATTGAAGATGATTGATACATGGACTATGTTTAAATCTGATTTCAATTCCATATCTTCGAATCTTTAATCATATATGTTTCTTATAAAAGAAAACCTGAGTGCCTTTTTTCTCTTTGAAATATCCTTTAAATGCTAGCGGATTTTGAAAATACGTATACATTCATCGCTAAGCATTTGTAAAAGGAAACATTTATGGGGTTCGGTTCACGCATTTAGCCAAAAATGCGTTACAAACAGCCAGATGCAAAACGGTCGACTTCAAACGGAGACCTCACTGCACTCGGTCAATAATCTTGTCGATTGTATGAGCTCCTCCATGCTTCTCTTTTCTTTCTTTTTCATCAATTATATTTTTCTTCTTCTCTTTCTCCCTTGTCTTCCTGTTATTTTCTTCTTCTCTTTCTTCTTCGCGTAATTTTGTCAACACTGATCAACGGCTTCCTCCGTTTTTCTATTTTCTGACATTCTTTTTTTATTTTTCTTGCTCTGGCACTTCCTCTTTCTCTTTTTCTTGCTCATTTTTTTCGTAATCCTCACCATTCATTTTCCTACCCCTCCGCATCATCATTATCCTTCTTCTATTCGATTAAATCTTCCTCTTGAAGTCGATACTTCATGATACTCCCAACAAATTCTCCCTATTTCTCTACTCTAGTTCCAGTTTCCTGGTCTAATAGAATAAATTTAATTAACATATTATAGTTTCTGTGAAAAAATTATTAAAAATTATGTATATAACACAACAATAGTAATAATTTCATCGTAATTCTGGTTGCTCAACTATTAATAGAGCGTAATGCTTTGACGCGAACTTAGCCTTCTAAGCTCTTCAATTACTGCAAAGTTCAAGTTGCAGAAACGTTCAATTGTAGCTCTCACTCTCAAACACTCTCTCTCATTCCCTCTCTCCGACCCTCTCTCATAACCTCTCCCTCTTTTTCACTCTATCTCTCACCCATTTCCCCTCTTACTCTCACACTCTTTTTCTCTCTCTCTCTCTCTCTCTCTCTCTCTCTCTCTCTCTCTCTCTCTCTCTCTCTCTCTAGGTTAAGTTTGAATAGACGAATTTTCGTCCAGAGTTCGACCTTATTACGTAAATGCTTCACATGAAATCTCATTGTAACTATCCAAAATCTTTCTCTTATACAATCTATTGTGTTGTTAATAATATGCTCTTTAATCAGTCACAATTATATCTTGTAAATTTATGTAAATAAAGTAATTTCATCTTTATATTATCTTTATCTCTTCACATAAAATCTCATTGTTAATATCCAAACTTTTTATCATATACAATCTTTTGTGTTGTTGATAATATGCTTTTTAATAAGTCACTATTATACTGTGTAAATTTTCGTAAATAAAGTAATTTTATGTTTACTTCTATCTCTCGATTAATATCACTCTTATTAAAAAAAGCTTAATACTTTGACGCGAACTTAGCCTTTTAAGCTTTTCAATTATTGCAAAGTTCAAGTTGCAGGTACGTTCAATCATAACTCTCACTCAAACACTCTCTCTCTCACTATCGCTCTCTCTTTCTCTCACACACCCTCTCTCTTATTCTCTCTTTCACACCCTCTCTTTCACCCTTTATCTCTCAACTATTATTTCATCCTCCCTCTCTCTCTTTTTTCCTCTATCACTCTCTATCACTCACTTTTACGGTCAAGTGTTGATGAGAAGGATATTCTTGAATATCGTCTTCCAAGAATGGACATTAATATGTTCAAACTTCGCCGGTTCATGTAGATACATCACAATCATATTATCGTTATCAAATTGCATCTTATACTTTATACATATCGTTGATTAATTCTTTAGTTTAGATTTGTAAAATTCATAGATCAATAATTACAGTACTTATATATTTTTAACTATCATAATCTAGAATCTAAGACTGCGCATTTTGTAATCTACATGAATAAAGTAAATAATCTAATCTGATCTAATCTAATCTCTCACACATACAATCACTCTCACTCTCTCTCTCTTGCCCCCTCTCTCACAACCTTCTCTCTCTCTCTCTCTCTCTCCCTCCTCACCACTCCCTCACTCTCTTCTCCATGCTCACTCATTCTTCTCCTTTTATCTCTCTCTCATTCTCTCTCTAACTCTCTCTCTCTCACTCAATGTCTCTCTCTCCCTTACTCTTTCCTCCACGCTCTCACTCTCTCTCTCACTTGCCCCCTTGTGCGGAGTCTGGTACTGCCTATTATTGATTATGGCAGCATAGTGTATAATGACTTGACAGAGGAATTGAATTTAAAATTACAGCGTGCTCTAAATTATGCTATTCGTTTCATATTTGACGCAAGAATGGATGATCACATTACACCCTACTATAGAAGGCTGCGTTGGTTAAAGTTGAAGGGTAGAAGGAAGTATTTCTTGTTGTGTACTACATATCGCCTTATCGTAGAGAGGAAAGGTCCGCAATATTTGAAGGATAGGTTTACACTTCTTGCAAACATTCATTCTAGGGTCACACGGCAACATGAATTCTTCCTTCAGATTCCAAATCAACGTACAGTCATGTACAATCAGTCCTTCACTGCTACTGCCTCAAGACTTTGGAACCTCTTACCATTGAATATTGTATTTTCACCTACTTATAAAACATTTAAATACAGACTTTTCAATTTTCTGAATGAAGAGCTATAATTTTTCCAAGTTCAATTCAATTTTGCAGCGGTAGTTTATGTATACAAGTTTTATTATTTTGTTTTTTGTGTTCCATGTATCTGTTTTATTTCATTCTATTTCATTTTAATTTTATTTTTATTATCATTATTTTTCTGTATTTGTATATTTAATATGTATCTGTCACCATAGGCGATAAGCCTAGTGACAATTAACAAATAAAAATATCTATCTATCTATCTATCTATCTCTTTCTCACACCTTCTCTCTCGCTCACCCTCTCTCTCTCTCTCTCTCTCACTCTCTCTCACTCTCTCTCTCTCTCTCTCTCTCTCTCTCTCTCTCTCTCTATCACTCTCATTCTTCCTCACTTGATCTTTCTCTTTCTGACCCTCTTTCTCATATTTACTTACTGCCTTCCTTTCTCTTCCTCTCTCTGTTGCGTGAAGCGTGGATGAAAATTCGATGATTAACTAACTAACTTGGCACGGCTGATGGAAAGTTCGGTTCTAAATACGGTCGCCTAAGTTGCTTTATACGGTTCCTCGTAATTTCTAATTTGATATTTCTCTGATACAGCCGAGGAGGGGAGTTGGGCGGGAAGGCCTCAATATACTTGGATAAACAATGCCTGACATGGGCTTCATGCCCAACTCTTGAATAGATTTTGGATCGCCAGAGTAGAATGGAGGTGCCTTTCGCAAAATGGGACAAAACTTGACGCACACACCTCGTAGAACTTCATTTCCGTGTTTTGGTCTTCAGCTTCTTGTGAGTTTGTTTGAGTTTCGGATGTGTGTTTTATTTTTATTAAATTATTCTTGACCTTCTATTCACGAGTTTACTCCAGTCTTTGTCATCTCGTGTTATTGTTTTGTCCAATTATCAAATTAATCATTTTTGCTCGTCATTTTTATTAGTTTCATCACTTTCCACTTCCACTCTCCATTCCGGTCTTTTGGATTTTGATCTTCTCGTGTTATTCTTGTGACTTTGTTTGAGTTTTGGATGTGTATTTCATTTTTATCAAATTTATTATTTTTTTCACTCTTACGGTCTTACTCAAGTATTTTCTATATTTTTTCCTGTGGTGATGCAGTTCATAGTATTCATTCATGCATTCATTCATGTATTCAGTCATGCATGGATTCATTCATTCAGTCATGCATGAATTCATTCATTCATTCATTCATTAAGAAAACACAATCAAGCAAAGATACAACAGGTACAGCCCGCTTTCTTCACAAATTTTCAACTAAGAAAATCTAAAAATTAAATTATGTCCAAGTTTAAAAAATAGAAATTATATAGATTTTCGATGTTCATTCATTCATTTCTAACGCAAAACACAAGCAAGTAAAGATACAACAGGTAAGCCCACTACTGCTTTCTTTATAAATTTTTAAATGAAAACTCCAAATTTTAGGTTATATCCAATTTAAACTAGAAATTTTACTTTGTATTGAGTGCTGATTCTTTTCAAAACAAAAATATCATTTTAGAAGCTCAATTTAAAAACGTAGCACTAATACAGTTCTATAGTACAGAAAAAGTAGACATAGTTTTGAATTTTGTTCAGATTTAAGAGCCAAAATAAAGAAGTCGTAACATTCATATTCATTTCGGCTGTTTAAATCTATATATATAAAAATGAATGTCTGTCTGTATGTATGTATGTATGTTCCCTATAGACTTCAAAACCACTTGACAGATTAGAATGAAACTTTGGGAATATGTTGTGTGAATATTGGGGATGGTTTCTGACCATAAATTTTAATAGAAGAGCTAATAATTACTATTAATTAATCCATTTTATAGACCTAACCTAATGAACTTGCCGGCCAAACAGCTGATAGAAGTCAACAGTTTTTAATCATATGGCAGGGCCCTTAGCGGCATTATTTACGCTGTCTTTGAACAGCAAAAGACTTTGCACTTTGCATGTACGCTACCGTGCAATATGTAGGAAACATACGACTGGGTAAGATGAAATGTAATTATGCCAAGTTGATGACATCTGTTAACCAATGAAGTGCTAGCTAGAAATTTGAAATGCAGCCTCAGCGGGAGGTGGCGAATAATAAATTAAAAAACTAGCTTCTACCCTTATAGTCGTAGGAGGTTTAAATTTGAAATGTTTCTTCATTCAGAGGTGGTGATTAAGAAAACAACGAAGCCTCTATGTGAAGAGCCCTAGGACTAACTTCTTTCCTAATTTGAAATGTAACCTCAGTGGGAGGTGGCGAATAATAAAATCAAGGAGAATTTTTATGAGAATGCAGCAACGCGCGTTGGGCCAGCTAGTGTTGAATAAATATTGAAAAAACTCACGGCTGGTACACGAGAGCCAATTGAATAGAGTTTAATGTCAGTTAACTAACCTTCGTAATCGTTATTCAACGAATTAGAATCAATCATTTTATTGTGAATTATTCGAATCATTATTCAACTATCTCAATATTATTATATTCTTAATAGATTTTATTTATTTTGAAAGGTTTTTAACTCCTAATTTGCAGTTTCTTGTTCTGGTACAATAAACTCAACCTATAAAATGTAACTTAACGGGCATTAGTGAGAATTAGTCATCGCTGATCGGGCGGTTAAATATATTTTATACCGGTTAACCTAATCGGCGTTTTCGCTTGTAATAGTCATTTGTGCGACTAAATTCTCTCTATTAAGTTTAATTTCCGTAGAATAACGTCATCCTACAGGGATTGAATTCAATTGGCTTTCGTGCAACCCGTCGTCAGCCTTTTGAGATTTTGTGAAGTTTTTAAAAACTCAGAAATTGGATGAAGCAAGAGTAGAGAAGCTCATGAAGGAGCAAATCCACAAAGACTAGACGAAGAAGATGAATTAGAAGTAGAGGAAAGAAGTAGAAAAAAAAGACTCACGCTAAAATGTGCGAAAAATGAAATGGATACAAAAATAAAATATTATTCGCACACCTGGTGAATCGTCCTACATACCAAAACACATGTGTAATACTTTACTAGCAGGTGGTGGGCGGAGTCGCCGCATTTCTGAATATGACTGCAAAATTCGATGCAAGAATATTATATCTCGAGCAGAAACGGTGGAACTCCGTCAACTTAGAACGCATAACCATGGAAAGATCGGGAAACTTATCATTTTATAGTGTTCTACATCTCCCATCTCCCAATAACTTCATGTTTGTGAATGAGCTGACATGTTTGTGCTCCTTGTGCTCACATGGGATGTCGAGTGGGTTGAGATATATTCACTATTACATCTATTTTTTTTTTTTGAGGAAGATGCCCACATAGGTCTGAGACCTGTGCGTGGGTATAATGAATTGGATGATGGTGATTGATGAGTTGGACCTTCAGTTCAGTTTTAGGTGGGTTCCGAACCACCGGGAAGTGGTTTTACAGCAGAGAACAGTGTCTTTTTTGCTGGCCAATCTAATCGGCCACCGTTACAAACAGGACCTATGAGAACGCAGCTTATCTCTATCTGATTGAACAGATACCTGCTACGGCTCGCGGCTTTCACTTCCCCTTTACTTGCAGATATCTTTAGAATCAAATATGAAGGTGACAAGCACAGTTAATATGTAGATATGTAATCAGATATGGATGAACAAGATTATTAAGAATGTTTATTTTGTCACGATAATATAACCGACCGCTATGGTTCATAATTTTTTTTCGAAGTTTTTTGTACGGTATCGAATTGGACATTAGGGCTTAAACATAGGAAAAATGTTTTTCTTGAATATTTTCTGAAATATGGGGGTTGAAAGTTAAATTTTTTCGGTTTTTGGAAGTTTCAAATATTTTTCGGTTTAAATCAATACTTGATCTGAAATATGATTGATTTCGTACGTTTGATACATTTTCCAGACTAGAATACAGATTGAGAAATGAAATGACATGTTCTTTATCTCAATCTAACAATTAGTTTTTTCGAAAAACGTTTTTGAAAAATTGACATTTTTACAGATCTTTAAGCATGTATATTGAAAGAATTGATTGCTCGATTTGAGTAAAAAATATTTCATTTTATTTCTCAGGGTGTCTTCTAGTTACAGAAAATTAATCAAAAGTTCAGAATAACTCATAGGTGAGATCAATTGCCCCAAAAACCGAGAAACTTTAACTTTGTACCCTCATATTTCACAAGATAATTAATTAATGAAAAAAAATTCTCACAGCAATAAATAACATTTCGAACCCCCAATAACATCTAATAGAATAAACTTTGAAAAATTTTTGAACAAAAACCCTGCGCACAGCCTTAATACAGTTTTGCCTAATTTTGTGGCAATTTTAAGTATCACTTTCTTTTGTATACCAAACACATAAGCACACTCCACTTTACTAGCACATGTGGTTGACGTTTAAAAATTGTTGAGCTTCAAGCCATTCAATAGCGTTGAGCCAACAGCCGTTCAGAAAATTTATGTACAAACAGCCATTCAATAAATCTTTTTCTGTCCAAAGCGAATACAGCTTTTTCTCATAGTATTTATATACTTACAGTATTTATACAGAGAAAGAGAGGAAGAAAGAGAAAAACACAAAGAGAGGAGGAAAGAGAAAGAAAAACAGAAAAAGACAAAGAGAGGGTCAAAGAGTAAGAGAAAGAAAAACTGAAAAAAACAAAGAGAGGGTCAAAGAGTAAGAGAAAGAAAAAGTAATGGAGAAAGAGAAATAGGAATAGTTAGAGGAAGGGTAAAAGAGAGAGAAAGAGAAAGAGCAACTGAGTAAGAGGGAAGATAAATAGTGAGAAGAGTGTGTTATCAAACGAATCCGTTAAAAAACCACACTGCATATCTCAAACATTTGCCAGCTTTTGATTGTGGCCTGTCACATTGGATAGGCCTAGTAACACAAATACTGTCCGGCATATTGCCGTATCCGGCAATATTGCGCAGGATTTGAATACTCAAACAGTCATAGCCGACATTGCACACATAACAGACGGCAGACGGCGTTAGGTTAGTGAAAGCCTGTCATATCGTACGTTTGCTTTAATGGAAGGTTATCTGTAGGCTATGGCATTCACATGCAGTCTCTAACCTAACCTTTACTGGTGACAGAACACTGACTGCCGATTGCAGATTACAAATTGTTATGGTTGCAGAGAGAAGGAGAGAAAGTGAGTGACAGAGTTAGAGAGAGTGAGTGGGAGTGTGTCAGAGAGTGAGGAGACGATAAGGAAGAAGTGGTTTAGGAAGAGAGGAACAGAGAGTGAATGTAGTTATGAGAGTAAGGGAGACAGTAATAGAGAGTGTGTGAGATACGATGAGTGAGAGTGAGGGAGAGAAGTGATTATGAAGAGGGTGAAGAGGAGAGAGATGGATAAAGAGAGAGAAAGAGAGTGGAAGGAAGAAAGAATGAGAGAGAGAGGGCGACAGAGAAAGTGTGTGACAGAGTGAGAGAAAGGAATGAGAGAAAGAGAAGGAGATAGAGGTATAGATGGAGATAGAAATAGAGATAGAAATAGAAATGAGAGGAAGGAATAATATAGGAATGAGAGAAAGGTAAAGAGGAAGAGAAAGAGATAGATGTACAGATAGAGATAGAAATAGAGATAGAGGTAGAAAAAGAAATAGAAATAGAGATAGAGATAGTCATAGTGATGGAGATGGTGTCAGAGGAGGAAGATGAGGAGGAGGAGGAGTAGTAGAAAGATAAGGAGGAGGAGGAGGAGGAGGAGTAGTAGAAAGACGAGGAGGAGGAGGAGGAGGAGGAGGAGAAGGAGGAGGAAGAGGAAGAGAAAAAGGAAAAAGAAGAGTAAGGTGATGATGAAGAGGATGAGGAAGAGGAAGTGGAACAGAGTTAGGAGGAGAGAGAGTGATTGAAACAGTGAGTGAGGGAGAAAGATAAATACTGTGAGAGAGAAAGAGAATGAGAGACAGTGTGAGAGTGTGTGAGAGAAAGAGTGAGAGGGTGATAGAATGTGACAGAGAGAGATTGATTGATTAATGTTTTATTCATCTCCTGGCAAGGTTAGGCCCATCCTTCCCCCTCTAACAAGGCTAATAAAATTACATAGAACAATCAGTAGTCCACTTCTTAATCGATAATTATTATTACGGAAAAAAACCGTATTATTATATTATTATTAATATAGGTGAAAACAGTCAAATAAAAGTATATCTCGAATATAAACAAGAAAATAAAATAAGAGTGATAATGATTGAGAAAGAGTGATAGGAAAGAGAGAGGGTGGGGAAGTGAGTGAAAGAGTGTTATAGAGTGAGTAAGAGAGTGGAGGGTGTGGAGGAGAGGGATTAAAACGTGACAGAAAGAGAATAAGAGAACGAAATCAAATTATTATAGTTGCAGAGAGAAACAAATGATAAAGGAGGTGGGGGGATAAACCAATAGAAGGGAGAAATAGATTGTCAGGGAGAGAGAGAGAGAAAGAGAATGAGGGAGTTAGAGTGAGATAGTAGAATAAATGATGAATGATCTCTTTGAATTATCGTTATAGCGCAGTGGTAGTAGTTAACCCCCATAATGCTCGATTGGTCAAAGAGCTATCAAACGGTGTTATCTTTGTGCACGTTTATCAGTTCCATATTGGTTGCATCTTTATCGTTGACGTTTATTGGGCATTATTCTGTACATTTACTATGGCAGGAATAAAGGTGGCTGAAATGGTATTGAATAGGGGTTATCTAAGTTTTGGGTATGAAGTTGCATGGTAAATATGATTTTGTGAGTTGGTATATAGAGTTTATTTATTTATTTATTTATTTAGTCTGCTTTTACGGCCTCATTGGACCACATAAGTGAACCATTTTCTGGTCCTCACAATTTTTCACGATTATTTTAAAACATGTATTAACGATTTTTTTAAATATTTAATCTTGACAAAACTTGGATAGGCAAAAATTGTTCATACCCTATCCTAAGATATACAAAATACTAAGATTTCTTGAGCGTAGTAAGTATATAACAGTAACGGCCGGTTGCACGATAGCCAATTAAATAAGGAGTTTAATGTTAGTTTACTAACCGTCGTAAGTGTAACGGGTTTATTTCTGTTGCACAATAGTAGTTTATGCAACGATTTTATTTTGACCCTTATTAAAGCACGAGTTAGATGTAAGTTATAACACGAGCGAATGCGAGTGTTATAAATATCTCACGAGTGCTTTAATGGCCAAATAAAATCGTTGCATACACTATTTTATCTACGACCACTAGTATACATTTAATTAAAACAATTTCATTTTACCGGTGACTCTCAGAGATACCTAACCTCTCATCTCAAATACGAGAAGTTATAGTAGATTGTTAGGTTAGCAGCTTAGTTAGCAGTTTGATCAAATCAGCTGTTAGTTTCACAATATTGATTCCATCAAAAATGCTTCTGATTGGTCCAGAACCCGTGTTATAATGTAGAACCTGCACTATAATGAGCTCTTTATACAACGGGTTTCAAAAAGCATTTCGAAAAGACAGCTGTTTTGGCATCAATCGTGAAACTGTAATGTATACATTATGACATGATCGTAGATAAAGATCCATTAGTTAATTTTCGTTAACCGTAGGGACACAATCTGGCTATACTGTAATTTGATTAACAGCTGATTCTGAAGTTGAGAAAAAAGATGAATTAGAATCATTTTATTGTGAATTATTCGAATCATTATTCAACAATCTCAATATTATTATATTCTTAATAGATTTATTCATTTTGAAATTTTTTCAACATCTACGACTTAATTTGCAGTTCCGTGTTCTGGTACAATAAAAATAACGTATAAAATGTAACGGGAGAATGTGAAATTTAATTCTCGGTGAACGGGCGGTTAAATTTATTTTACGCCGGTTAACCTAATATCGTAATTGTCCTTTGTGCAACTAAATTCTCTCCATTAAGTTTAAGTTTCGTAGAATGACGTCATTCTACGGGGATTAAATTCAATTGGCTTTCGTGCAACCGGCCTTATAATATGTTGTAAGGTATGGTGAACGGGCGGTTAAATTTATTTTACGCCGGTTAACATAATCGGCGTTATCGCTTGTAACTGTCCTTTGTGCAACTTAATTCTCTCCATTAAGTTTAACTTCCATAGAATGACGTAATTCTATGGGGATTAAATCTAATTGGCTTTTGTGCAACCGGCCTTACGTAGGCCTATATAACATGTTGTAAGATATGGTAAATATTATAACAGTGTAATATAGCGTAAATACTTCAATAAAGTGGTTTAGTTAGAATAAGCGTTGACTCAGTATTGCTCAAGTGTCTCTAATAAAACACATGTAACTTTTCCAATCAAAACCGAAGAGTTTATAAATCGAATTAGCTCGAATAATAACTCCAGTAATAATTATAACAAGTTGATAATTCTTTACAATAAATTATTGAGTTAAGATAAACAACAAAATATAATTACAGTATTCAACAGATTGCGCAGATTCAAGGACCAATCTCTTTTATAATGAAGGAAATCCAATCTCCCCAATTTCCATAGGCCTGTGTAGGCTACTTCGATACTTGAGAACAATTCAAAATAATCGAAAATTCCATCAGTTTAATAAAACTTTCTTCCCGATTTGCGATGCCGGAGCCCATTCTAATAATATGTAGATGAGCCCCATTGTACTTCCCCCCCGTTCTGCTGTACAGAAATATTATTAATAGCGTTATGGGCGTATTGCCCAATATACGGCGAGCTTTCCAAAATGGCGTCGTCGGTCTTTAATAATTATGGACCCAAGTGGAGTTGGAGAACAACGACAACGCCTCCTAGCGGACGAAATTTGAATTACAAACAAGAACGATAAATCTTTCGTTAGGGGCGTAGGTGGCTTACAGTTTGTAGTGTTATACCAATGACAAGATTGCAATCATGTAGAAAGAGAAAGATTATGGAGGGAGGAGTGAGACAGCGGTATATTGCGATGAGTATCAGGAGAATGAGTTTGAGAAAATATTGAAAAACTTGAAAGGAAAATCCTTTATACATTATACCCTGATCACAGTAATGTAGGTTACATAACAGCAATTTATGGAGGAACGTTATAAAAAATGTTTTAATAATAATTTTTCCTACAACTGCTCGTAAAGTAGTTCTTTACGTACTGAAAGCTAATTGTAAAATACCTCTTTACTGCTCCGCAAGCGGTAAAGTACTTTACGCTCGCCAGCTGTTTTCTTTACGCTTCTGTTTTGATTTTGATGCTTTCTCATTGGTGGATCACGGAGTCCGTGAAATTCACATAACCTCAACAATGGCGAACGCTAACCAAATCCGCGCATGGTCTGTGATGTTACAAACTACAAGCTTTATTGTGTTGGAATCCAGAACTGCAGTTTTAGGAAAAATATTGTATGCAATTCGCGCGTGAAGCTTCTTTATCGCTCTCGCAAAATTACTGCGCTCCGCTACGCGTCGCGCAGTAAATGTTTTGGCTCGAGCGATAAAGTCGCGCTTCACGCTCTTAATTTGTATTTGTATTTGTATTTGTATTTATTATTCGTCACAAACATTTGAAATCAGGAGCTATGCTCCACAAACAGTGGCACGTCGAAATTTTACAAAACTTTACTTACTACTAAAATTAAAATGTATAGTTTAGTTAACCTATTATAACAATTACACAAATTAATTCAATCTCCAAGATATGTTATAATGATAAAACTATTTAAATATCCACAACACATAAATTTTTGTGGGCTTCTATTTACAAAAAAAAGCTTGAAAAATAATCAATTTGTTTTGATTCACTCGCAATCTATTTAGCATTCTACAAATACAGCGTTCTACTCCATTACATTATAGGGGCATTTAGCAATAAGGTGGGAAATTAACTTTTTCTTAAAGACCCTCTCATGACTACACTGCTTCAAGTCAAGGGGGAGAGCATTGAACAACCTCATACCCATGTACCAGGGACTTTTTCCTATTAGACTTAGTCTATATCTAGGCATCTGATAGTCAACCTCCATCACTCTGGTAGCATAGCCATGTTCATGTCTCTGACCCTCAAGGCATTCCCTATTCTTTTGGACATATGTTATAACCTCCTGGATGTAAATTGCCGGTACAGTAAGCAAATCATTACTCACAAAGTGAGGCCTGCAACTTTCTCTGTATGACAAACCGAGGATTGTCCTTACTGCCTCCTTCTGCTTTCTAAAGACAGGGTCCAGCAGAGATTTATTGCTACCCCAAAAAATGATGCTGTACCTGATCAATGAAACAAAGTAGGCATGGTAGACTCTCAGAGCAGACTTCCAATCAGCAGACCTCCTTATCACCCTAACAGCAAACAGAGCCTTATTTAATTTTTTTTGCAAAATACTTGTTTGAGAGCTCCAGCTCAAAGAACTCTGTAGTCTTACTCCCAGGAAATCAACCTCTTCAACAAACCCACATCTGACCCCCAATTCCGACCTAGCTGTTTGGTTCCCCCCACTTCTGGGTTGCCGTGATAGACTGAAGCTGACTACATTGGTTTTACCCAGATTCAACCTCAGTCCATTTCTTTGAAACCACTCAGCCAGTGGCTTGATGGTACCTGATATAGCCAACTTGACATCCTCACCTTTTTTAGGCTTAACAATAGCCGTTGCATCATCAGCAAACAGGATCATTTTTGATTGAACACTCACTGGCAAATCGTTCACATACAACAAAAAAAGGATAGGACCCAAGACAGAACCCTGAGGGACACCAAGGTCCACTCTCATCCAATCAGAAGAGACCAGACATGAATCCTGCAACACAACCCTCTGAAATCGGTCTTGTAAATAGGAGGCAATTAATTTTAATGCCACTCCTCTGAAACCATAGTGTTGCAATTTTTTAAGCAGAAGGCTATGATGAACGCTGTCAAATGCCTTGGACAGATCACAGAAAACACCCACAGGGCATTGTGATCCATCCAATGCCATTTGCAAGTCTCTTATAAGCTCGAATATTGCCATTTTAGTTGATCTCCCCGCCCTGAATCCAAATTGTTGACTTGAAAGAATGTTTTTGCAATGAACAAATAGTATTATTTGGTCAAAAATGGCTTTCTCTATAATTTTAGAAAAAGAAGATAATAATGCGATGGGTCTAAAATTGTTAACATCATTTGATTCACCCTTCTTAAATATAGGAATAATAAGTGCAAATTTCAATTTATCTGGATAAATTCCTGTCCGCAAAACTATATTAATTATATGAGCCATTGGCTTTGCTATCCAAAATTTAACTTCCTTTATCAATTTCATTGAGATCTCATCCCACCCTGAAGACTCTTTACTATTAAAATCATTCATAATTTTCAGAACCATAAACTCAGATACCTCTTGAAAGCAGAAATCCTCAGAAATGGATGGAAGCCCATTCATATAAGCCATTGCATTTTTTGTATCAACTACTGGATTGTTGGCTTTGACTGAGGAGCAGTAGAACTTATTGAAATATTGGGCAATGTCCCTCTTATTGCTAATGTCCCTACCATTCACTTGTATTTTCCATTCTTTTGATGAGGGAAACCCTATGCCTAGCTCTTTCTTGACTACTGACCACGCTGCTTTAGACACATTAGTGGAAGATTCTATCATTTTCCTATTGAATAATTTTTTTGCTGCTATGACTACTCTTCTATAAATCTTCTTATAAGCTCGGTAATAATTTTTAAAATAAGGACTTTCATTATATTTTGATTCTGCATGCAAACCTTGTTTTGTTCTTGATGACACACGAAGACCATGAGTCATCCAACTATTATGGGAATCAGAGCTTTGAACTTTGAAAGTTTTTACAGGAAAACACTCTAAAAAATGCTGGTTTATTACTGAAAAAAATGTATTATATGCTTTGTTGCTATCTCTCTCCTTCAGACAGGCCCGCCAGTTCTCTTGCTCAATTGCTGACCTAAATCTATTAATATTATTTATATTGTTCAATAGTCGTGTCCGTACAATTGTAGCAGGCGACTGGATAATTTTATTACTACACAAACACAAAGCCTTATGATCGGAAAGCCCAAGTTCAATCAAATGTGTACTGAAGAGAGCAGTGTTAACATTTGTGAATATATTATCTATACAAGTCCTTGATTCTCTGCTTGTCCTTGTAGGCTCTGAGAAAAGGGGATGGAAGTTATACGATTCCATAAGACCCTTTAGATCTTGACATGTTTTGTCCTCAGTTAGCAAATTAATATTGAAGTCACCGCTTATGAAAATGTGATCTTTTCTGCTAAATTTATTCATGGTATGTAGCAATTTACTCATGCAAGTCAAAAATTTCTTAAAATCACTACTAGGACTCCTGTAGATAACCACTATCAAGGCAATAAATGGTTTTGAATTTTCAAGCTTAAGTTCAACCTTTACACCTGCACATTCAAAATAAAAATCTTGAGACATTTTGTTTACTTCCATTAAAACCTCAAGTTTCTTTGTGTGCCTCTGAGCTAGAATACAGACACCTCCTCCCCTTCCCTTTTGCCTAGAATAGTGAGATACAAGCTCATAATTTTTCATTTTATTTAAAATAGTAATATTCTCATCACACAACCAGTTTTCAGTTAACGTTATCACACACGGATCCAGGGAATTGCTAGACAATGATAGCTCAAAATCATCAATTTTTGCAGATATGCTCCTAATATTTAAGTTCATTATCAACAAGTTACAGTACTTACTTTTAGTAGTTTTGGATGCACTGGTGACTGGAGTTTTATTTTTTTTATTATCTATGATGTGCAAATTTATTTCCCTATGTTCCCTGGCCGTGTGTATTAGTTTCCCTGTAACGCCATTAGATTATGGAGATTATGTAGTGGTATTATCAACTTACTACTACTCAAATTAGTAATTCTTGAGAAATGGCTTAAAATCAAACCTGAGGTATATTTTTTCCCTAACCAGCTTAAGTGGAGTCCATGACTTGTGTGGAATCTTCGACCTAGGCTACTGAGCTCCACCAATGTTACATTTTGGAAGTGCATTACAATGCGTTTAATTTTCTCATTGGTTTTTTTGATTTCCTCATTAACACAGGAGTCTCTTGAAAGGTCAAATCTGTGTGGCAGATCGAATAACAGTACATTAGTATGAGTCAAAAGTTGGAGTCTTCTTTTCAATGAGAATATGAGAGCATTCGAGTCATTGTATGATATATCATTTGTCCCTGCTAAAATAACTACCAGGTCTTGGTTGTTCATATCTATGCATTCTAAGTCACAATCGCTAGTCACAACTTCAAAACCTGCTCCTGGCTTTATGATGCTACTTATGTTTAGCTCTGTATGTTTATCTTTGATCTTGCATGCTACATCCCTCCCATGACTATCCATAAACAGTTTAATCTTCCCAGCAGACATTCTTTTTCCTCTCATACACAATCCCTGCTCAAGCCCTACCTTTTCCTCCCCAACACTCTTCTTACTATTTACTATTCCCTGGCTAACCCAGGTCCTAATATTTCTCAGTGGTGTATCACTATATAAGGAAGAATTTTTAATGATAGGAGCTTTAGAGATGGGCTGTATCTTATTAAATTTACCCAATTCCTGTTTCTGTTTCTCTGGGCATCCTTGTACTTTGGAGTTCAATGAGTTGAATATTATTTTTAACAGCCGCTGTCTAAATTGCACTGCATTAAAAGATTCATTACAAAAAACCCATTTATACGAAGTTATGCTCTCACCATCTCTCCCATATTTTAATAAAATTTCTAGATTATGCAGAGTGTGTACCCCACAATCATAGCTAACTATACAGTCTATACTATACAATCATAGCTTAATACATAAATAACTATTTTGCTTCTTCTTTAAGGTTTTGGTATTTTTTATTATTCATACAAAACTGAATTTTTTTGGAGGATGAAGCCCACATAGGTCTGAGACCTGTGCGTGGGTAATGAGTTGGATGATGGTGATTGATGAGTTAGACCTACAGTTTTAAGTGGGTTCCGAACATTATGAGGAATTTGATTATTCTATTAATGTTTTATCAATTTTCAGGTTGAAACATTTCGCTTTTTGATGTAAAATACAAGTAAAGTTTTATGCGTAGTTCATTATACATAAAAATTATATTTACTCAAACAAATGATAATAACTCAACAGTTACAAGTAAAATACACTATAAAGGCATCGCCAAATGTTTATTACATAACATGAAATATTATCATTCACTTATTACATGTTTTTTCTTTGGAGGATGAAGCCCACATAGGTATGACTCCTGTGCGTGGGTAATGAGTTGGATGATAGTGATTTATGAACTGAAACCTACAGTTTTATAGAAGGGTTCCGAATCACCGGGAAGTGATTTACAGCAGAAACAAGTGTCTTTTTTGCTGGCCAATTTAATCGGTCACCCTTACAAGAATTGGCCAGGAAAACGCAGCTTATCTCTATCTGATTGAACAGACACCTGCTACGGCTTACGGCTATCACTTATGTATTTTCAAACATGAAATTACGACTGAAAATGAGATTATTATGAAAGACACTTGGTGGTGTGTTTGCATAAAAAGGCGAATTTGGGGAAGATGTCCCTCTCTTACACTTAGCCTATGAAGAGAGGGTTAGAGATCGTGAAAGAGAGAGAGATTGATTAAGAGAGTGTGAGAGAGAGTGGCAACAGACAATAAAGTAGAGATAAGGTAAGGTAAGATTTCCTGTAGGGATAGTGAGGTACAAAAGTGAAATATAAATGGATGCGGATTGAAAGGAGTAGAAAAAAGAAGTGGAAGGAGAAAGAGAAGAAGAATAAGACGAAGAGTATAGCTGAGATTGAAATCAGCGATAACCGAAATGCTGTATTTATTGGTTGCATAAAAGGTCAAAACGAGAGAACGGATTAGCAGAGCTGAATACTGGATAGTGAATACGGTTCATCCTTTCATAGCTGCGCATAATATTCACTACTAAACTGGCACAGATGCTTTCAAATAATCCTCAAGCAATTCTCCATTCAACTCCGTCCCTTTCAAGTTTCACAGTTTATCTATTCCTGTCTTCAGTTCTTTTCCTCTCTCCTTCTATCAAGCTTCATCTCTCCATGCTTTATTCATTCGTACTTTTCTCATTTTTCTTCTACCTTTTCTTCACCACTTCACTCCTCACCTCATTTCTCTCAAATTTTTGGTCTCTTTTCTTCCTCCTATCCTATGTTATCCTTCTTTTCTTCTCCCTTCTCTTTCACAGCCTTTTATTTTTGTCCTTTCGTTTCAGTTGCCTATTATTTTTTGGGGGTTTCCTCATTCATTATCTTTAATTCTTTTCCATGCACTAATCATATCCTTTCTTCTTGTCCTTCTTGTTCTCCTTGTTCTTTTTGACCTTCTTGTTCTGCTTGTTCTTCTCGTTCTTCTCTTCTTCTTGTTCTCCTTGTTCTTTTTTACCTTCATGTTCTTCTAGTTCTTTTAGTTCTTCTTGTTCTTCTTGTTCATCTTATTCTACTTGTTCTTCTTGTTCTTTTTGTTTTTCTTGTTCTTCTTGTTCAGCTTATTCTTCTTGTTTTTGTTTTTCTTGTTCTTCTTGTCCTTCTTGTTCTTCTAGTTCTTCTTGTTCTACCAGTTCTTCTTGTTCATCTTATTCTACTTTATTCTTGTTCTTTTTGTTTTTCTTGTTCTTCTTCTTCTTGTTCATCTACATCTTCTTGTTCTTCTTGTTCTTCTAGTTCTACTAGTTCTTCTTGTTCTTCTAGTTCTTCTTGTTCTTCTTGTTCATCTTATTCTTCTTGTTTTTCTTGTACTTCTAGTTCTTCTTGTACTTCTTGTTCTTCTTGTTCATCTTATTCTACTTGTTCTTCTTGATCTTTTTCTTCTTCTTGTTCATCTTATTCTTCTTGTTTTTCTTTTTCTATTTGTCCTTCTTGTTCTTATAGTTCTTCTTGTTCTACCAGTTCTTCTTGTTCATCTTATTCTACTTGTTCATCTTATTCTTCTTGTTCTTCTTGTCCTTCTTGTTCTTCTAGTTCTTCTTGTTCATCTTATTCTACTTTTTTTCTTGTTCTTTTTGTTTTTCTTGTTCTTCTTGTCCTTCTTGTTCTTCTTCTTCTTGTTCTTCTACATCTTCTACATCTTCTTGTTCTTCTAGTTCTACTAGTTCTTCTTGTTCTTCTAGTTCTTCTTGTACTTCTTGTTCTTCTTGTTCATCTTATTCTACTTGTTTTTCTTGTTCTTTTTGTTTTTCTTGTTCATCTTATTCTTCTTGTTTTTCTTGTTCTTCTTGTCCTTCTTGTTCTTCTAGTTCTTCTTGTTCTACCAGTTCTTCTTGTTCTTCTTCTTGTTCTTCTACATCTTCTTGTTCTTCTTGTTCTTCTAGTTCCACTAGTTCTTCTTGTTCTTCTAGTTCTTCTTGTTCTTCTTGTTCTTCTTGTTCATCTTATTCTACTTGTTCTTCTTGTTCTTTTTATTTTTCTTGTTCTTCTTGTTCATCTTATTCTTCTTGTTTTTCTTGTTCTATTTGTCCTTCTTGTTCTTCTTGTTCTACCAGTTCTTCTTGTTCATCTTATTCTACTTGTTCATCTTATTCTTCTTGTTCTTCTTGTCCTTCTTGTTCTTCTAGTTCTTCTTGTTCTACCAGTTCTTCTTGTTCATCTTATTCTACTTTTTTTCTTGTTCTTTTTGTTTTTCTTGTTCTTCTTGTCCTTCTTGTTCTTCTTCTTCTTGTTCTTCTACATCTTCTTGTTTTCTAGTTCTACTAGTTCTTCTTGTTCTTCTAGTTCTTCTTGTACTTCTTGTTCTTCTTGTTCATCTTGTTCATCTTATTCTACTTGTTCTTTTTGTTTTTCTTGTTCTTCTTGTTCATCTTATTCTTCTTGTTTTTCTTGTTCTTCTTGTCCTTCTTGTCCTTCTTGTTCTTCTAGTTCTTCTTGTTCTACCAGTTCTTCTTGTTCTTCTTCTTCTTGTTCTTCTACATCTTCTTGTTCTTCTTGTTCTTCTAGTTCTACTGGTTCTTCTTCGTCTTCTTCTCCTTCTTATTCTCCTTATTCTTTTTCCCTTCTTATTCCCATCTTTTTTCTTCACCACCTACTACTTCTTCTTCTTTCTCCTCTACTTCATTGTTCTTTCTGCTTCTCCTTCTACTTTTTCTTCCGGCTCCTTGTTCTTCTTTTTTCTTCCTGCTTATTCTTCTTGTCCTTCTTGTTCTTTTTCTTCTTTTCTTCTTACCTCCCTATCTTTTTCCTCTATTCTCCTCTTATTTCCCATCTCTTTTTCCTTCTTCCATTTTCAACCTAACTTTTTCATGATCTACCCCATTCCACTCACCTTCTTTACCTTCACCCTCCATCATCCATCCATCCATTGCCCTCCTCCTCCTCATCCTCTTTTGCGCAGTACTCTTATCTTGTATTGGATTCGAGTCACGTAACCGCCTTTGATTGCCGTTTTACTATGCTCTTCAACTTCTACTTCCATTTCTTCATTTCCTTTTACTTCTTCTTCTTCCTTCTCCTATTTATTTTTTCCCTTCTTCTTCGTCTCCTTCTCCTACTCCTTGTCCTGTCACTCTTCCTTCTCTTTTTTCTCCCCGCCTCCCATTATTCCTGCCCTTTCTTCTCCTCTTACTGACACTTCTACTTCTCCACCACCTCTTCCTTCACATCTTCCGCCTCCACTTCATCACCTTCTTCATGCTTTCTTTTTTCTTCTTCCTTTTTTGTGCTTCTTTTTCTTCTTCCTTTTTTCTGCTTCTTCTTTTTCTTCTTCCTTTTTTGTGCTTCTTCTTTTTCTTCTTCCTTTTTTCTGCTTCTTCTTTTTCTTCCTCCTTCTTTTCCTCATACTCCTCCACCTACTCCTTCACCTTCCACTCTTCTTTCTCTTTCTTATCCGTGTTGTACTATTACTCTTCATCCTCCTTCTCCTCTTCCTCCTTCGCCACTACTTCAGCATCTTCTCCGCCTTTTTCTTTTTCTCCTCTCTTTCCTCCATCTCATTCGACTTTTTCTTATTCTTTTTTTTTTATTTTTCTTTTTCTTTTTCTTTTTCTTTTTCTTTTTCTTTTTCTTTTTCTTTTTCTTTTTCTTTTTCTTTTTCTTTTTCTTTTTCTTTTTCTTTTTCTTTTTCTTTTTCTTCCTTCTTCTCCTTCTCCTCCTTCTACTCCTTCTTCTCTTTCCTATCCTTCTACTACTACTCTTCATCCTTCACCTCTTCCTCATACAACTTCTCTTCACCAGCATCTTCTTCTTTTTCCTTCCCTCCTTCCTTTTCTTCATCTTATTCGCCTTTTCTTTTTCTTCTTATTTTTCTTTTGCTCATTCTTCCCTTTTCATCTTCTTCATCTCATTCCTCTTTTTCTTTTCCTTCTTCTTTTTTCTTCTGCTCTCTCCGGTCGAATGCAACTGCATCCCAACGGCTAGCTGCTTCCTCTTTCACAGCACGTTACATTATGTGCTTTTTACCATGTTGTGTAGACTCAATTGAAATGGATATGCTGAAATACATTATACAGTAAAGTAAATTCGTATGGCTTTTCGTGGTGGGGAGACCCTTACGGGTAGTTCCACCTCGCCGCTTTTTTTTAACGACTGCTTTTTTTTATATGCAACCGGGACCGACGGCTTAACGTGTCCTCCGAAACATTATACAGTAGTGACTTATAGTCAGTACTATATATAGATACATATATTAGTAGTACGGAAACGGAACCCTGGTAGTTTGAGTTTAAAAGCTTTTGTCAGATTCTAATCTGACCCACCGCACTGCACAGTTCAGTTGAGTTTATATTAGCTCTCACTGTAGCTCGTTTGCTGATGTGTTCGAAGTAGCTATTTAAAATGGGCATACTATGTAACATGTAACGTAGAGTCATTTCAATTTGAGTACAACAATAAAATATTATCATGGGAAGCAAAGCTACAAAATGCGAGTAATAATAACCGCAGATGGAATTTTTCAATAAAGATCCCGGGGGGGGGGGGGGAACCATAGCAATTTAATCTGAGTGTCTTTCCAATGTGTGGCATCCGCATTGATGTAATCAGTTAGACAGTTAGGGCGCTTATCTCTAACTGGCTGAAATTTCTGTCGTCACGGGTTGGTTTTCAGCCTTCCATATTTCGTATCATAATCTGCCTCATTATCCACGCACAAGTCTCAGATTCATGTGGGCATCATCAGAACAAAATATTAATCCAAATTATCACTCATGTTTACGTCATTGTATAGCTCAAAAGGTGAATTGTGTTTGTTAATCTCAGGAACAAAACTGTTTTTGGTGAAATTTTTTTTTTCGAAGTTTCTTGTATTGGATATAATTAGGACTACGAAATGTTATTCATTGCTAGTAGGAAAAAAATTTGCATGAAGCTTTTCAACAGGTATGTTATGATATTAATGTCTTATGGTTTTACTATGTTATTTAAATTGCTATTGTGAGTTTGTGCTTGATTTCCTCTTGAATTTGAGGTTAAAAATTAATGTGGATGACCTTATTGGTAATAATTTTACGGCAAGATGTACTAGGTGATTCTTCGTTTCATACAGGTCCGGTGATTAATTCATGTCTTCAGATTTAGGCATGTCATTTGCCGAGTAATTCTGAAGAAGCCACTTGGAAACAATCCCCTCAATACTTATCTGAGTATTTTGGCACTCAAACTACTAAGACATCATTTAAGACTTCATTTTCTTGGCAAAATAATAACAGCTAAACCTTCTTCTTTATAACGTAATAAAAGTTGATATCCCATCTTGTAACTTGGTACTGCAGGATATGAAATTATAAAGTGCTTTATAATTACCGCTGTTTATTATTGCCGGGTATCATGGCGCTGTGGACGGTCATTAACTGAGATTTGGGTCATTTGCTTTTAATGCCTTTGTAATTGTTTGGAGCATTACCTTGGTGGATTATCATGCAAAGTATGGCTTGAAAGCTGGTGAGTGATTGTAATATAAATGGGGTTTATTCTGCTCTTGTTGATTTTCATAGATTATTGTTTTATTCGTTGTTAGAATTTTTTTATATTGCTGATGATGCTCACATGAGTCCAAGACTTGTGCGTGGGAAATGAGGTGAATGATTACACATAAATGCTTGACGGTGGAGCGGGATTTGAACTCACGACCACTGAAGTTGCGACCAGCTGCGATAAGCGGCCCGCTATGTTGGAATTATTTATTACTAGATTGTTTGAGTTCTTGGAGGCCTTACCGTTTACCGGTAAATAGAAGTTTACCAAGGCATCTTATTGGTCTATTCAAATTCATAGATGTTCAAAAATTTGGATAGACCAATCAGAGTTTAGTTTTCGCTAAACTTTCTTTTACCGGTAATTGGTAAGGTGAAATCCCATGAAATCAACTAATGATTATTGGTTCATGATTCATTGATGAATCACAGGCCCGTGTCTAGATCTTTGGGCCGCCCTTTTTTGAAGTTTATGGCCTCATTTTGTAAGTTTAAGTCCTTCTTTCGTCAGGGGCCTCCGGGAGATGCCGCGTCTGCTGTAACACATTGGCAAAGGCAGACAATTGAACATTTTAGAAGTTTTGGAGATAGGTTGGTAAAAAACTATTCAAATACTAGTTTAAACGATTAAATTCATTCTAACCAATTCAATACAACTATCTCGGTTTCATCATAATTCTGGCCTACATTTTAATAATGGTACTTTCGCGTTTTTCTCGGTTGACCTTGACTGCATTTCAACCTTGAGCTTTTTTTGACATTTTGTAATTTCAGCCTACGTGTGTTTTGTTCTTGTTTGTTGCTTTCTATGTGTTCAAGGTTCTTGACTTTGATACTTATTTTCGCTTGTTGCTCCTCCCAACAGTGGGCGTGTCTTGTTCTGGTCTTCAGCCAATCACAGACCGTCAATGAAGGTCAGCTTATCAGAGGCACTTTCTCCCTTAGCCAATAGTATCATTCTGTGTTTAGTATATATTAAGCTACTCTGTACTTTATTTTAGTCTGATTGAGATTGATAATGGTGTAACAACCGAAACTAGTTTCAATAAATAAGGCTGTGACAACTTCATGTTTTATTATTCATTTTAGAATAATATTTCCATCAAAACATGCATTTTTGTTATCTTTCATATATTTAGTGGGTTACCGTATTGCCCTGCCATCCCTAGCCTTATAAAAAGCATGATTTAAGAGATGGCTATTACTATAGTTTTAGTAGGTTACCTCATGTTGAATAGATGTAGGGTTCTGTATGGTGGCTCATCTGATGATTGGTGACTTATCATACCTGAAATGAAAGCAAAGGAATTAGTTGTTTGTACAATATATCATTATAATTTTTTTGGAATTTAATTAGAATTATTCAATCATTATTAAAACGTTTTCGCCACACTAGGACGTAATGAGCTGTTTTTCGTGCGTCATATGGAAGCCGAAAGTGTTCAGTTTCCGACGAGGTCTATAAACGTTTACCGCCCTAGGGCGGAAAAGAAAATGACCTTGAATGACAGCTGATCGTGTCTGACCTTGAATACAGCAGTCATGATTGTAAATATGAATCCTTCCAATTTTTATTTAAAACAAAAAGATTTAAACTATGTCAATAAATGTTTATTTTTTATAATTTAATATGTGCATAGTATTTAAAATGTCAATAAATGATCACTTTTTATAATGTAATATGTATTATTTTGAAGTTTTGATATAAAAAAATAGAACCTTTTTATCCAACCTACAGAGCTCTGGGTGGGAATTTTGTCAACTACTACAATCTGTTGGTAACCTCTCACCAAAAGGTTAGTAGTTAGTTGGTTAGGTTTTTTGTTTTTAGGAATTTTGTCAACTACTGCAACTGTTGGTGAAGGTTACTGTTGGTATAAAAAGGTTAGTTGGTTAGGTTTTTGGTAGTTTGATGCAAGTTTCGAATCAGGAACAGGTATAACAACAAAAAACCTAACCAACTAACCTTTTGGTGAACAGTTGCAGTAGTTGACAAAATGCCCACCCAGAGCTCTGTAGGTTGAATAAAAAGGTGATGTGTAACCGTTCCCTGTATTCTTGTTAGTACCATATCCTTAAAATTTCGCTTTCAAAATTTCCAAACTTAACATTGTTGTTTTTTTTTGTGGTGTGGCGAAAAATAGCGTTCGCAACAAGAGCAAAAATGCTTTGCCGGCTCTCAAGCTGGCAAACACACATTTTCGGCCCTAGGTGCGAAATATACTATTACATACCACTTCTTATCTCTTCACATTTTATTTTTCAATTTCTGTTATCTAAACTTCTTTCTCAATTGCAGTTTTATTACTCTTCCATCTATTCTATTTCGTATTTTCTATTGAAACAAATCTTTAGTGTTGTATGTATATCCATTTCTTCTTCTTTTTCTTCTTCTCCTTCTTCTCCTCCATTTTCTTCTTCTTCTCCTCCATTTTCTTCTTCTTCTCCTCCTTTTTCTCCTTCTTTTTCTTCTTCCTCCATCTTCTTTTCTCTTCTTCTTCTTTTTCTTCTTCTCATTTTTCTTCTTCTTCTTCTTGCTCTTTTTCTTTTCCTTCTTCTTCTTCTTGCTCTTTTTCTTTTCCTTCTTCATCCTGCTTCTTCTCCTTCTTCTTCTTTTTTTTCTTCATTCTTCTTTCTTTCTCACCTCTTTCAACCCCTTATTCAGCAGTAATGAAGTATCTTCGACAGATGACAGCATGCAGACCCTTACCATATAATCATTTCCACGGATTTGCTCTTACTATTGACTCTCTCCATTTCTCTTTACCACACTCTCTTACTTTTCCTTCTCACACTTTCTTTTTCCCTCTCTCATTTCTCCCACTTCCTCCCATACTCTTCAGATTCTCTTCTGAGTACTCACCAAAGTGGAAGTAGTCCCTTTACAACACATTCAAGTGTAAACACTGTCTTCTTACATGCCTTTCACAATCATAGCTCTTATCGTTCTCTTTATATCATTATTCTCCTTATCCTCCTCCTTATCTTCGTCCTTATCCTTATCCACTTATCCTTATCCACTTATCATCATCATCCTCATCCCTACAACATTATCTTACATCAAATACACACAACATGCTTTAGCAAAGTACTGCTAACACATGCGTATTTATAGCAACAAAGTGATAGTTATGAATTTATATAGATATGTATTACAGGGTGATAGATACGTATTATAGATATCTATATTACCCCTTGAAACACGTCTAAGCAAGTTGGCTGCCTCTTCAGGCATTACTTTACAAGTGCCGTAACGATGCTTCGCTTTCTGTCTCGATAACAAACTGGTAAGAGCGCGAATTTCAAATGTTCTGAATGTTGAGAGGTTCTTGTGAGTTGTTGAGATGGTAGAGAGTGTGTAAGGAAAACGAATAGGGAGTGATAGAGAAGGAGGGATAGAGTATGTGAGAGAGAAGATATAAGAGGATTCAAGTGACATTCAAGGCATGTCTCTCAAGTTAGGACTCATGATTGTATCTCATGTACCATCGTACATGATAATAATTACTCGAACCGTGAGTTGTGCATTTCAATGATGTTGTATAAATGAGAACGGAGTGTTTTGAAACGCGTCTGTTAGGCCAGCAATACACGTAACGGTATACCTGTGCCGGCATACCTGTTTAGGTGGGGTTAATCGATTTTCAATTTTACCTCGAACGCGTTTTTTATGAAAATTAAAAAACTAATTTTATTCCTGTATTTCTTGTTCCATGACGAACTGCGTTGTTAATATTAACTTGTTATGTAAATTTAACGACTTGCAGTCAAATATTCATCAA
Organism: Conomelus anceps; assembly: GCA_948455865.1. Classification (NCBI taxonomy): domain Eukaryota; kingdom Metazoa; phylum Arthropoda; class Insecta; order Hemiptera; family Delphacidae; genus Conomelus; species Conomelus anceps. The sequence goes on along the minus strand of OX418216.1, from coordinate 8,817,047 downwards.
GAATAAGTAAAATATACTTACTCTGTAGGCCGAGCGCTTTCGAATCTTTGAGATCCGTTTTCAGAGGCCTAATAATTTTATTAACTAATTTATTACTAATATAACTAATTTTATTCTTGTAATTGTAACTGTGAAATCTTTATAATAAAATAGGCGAACATGTTTTTTTGTGATGACAACTGCTCCGTGGTTTCTCGACCCATTTTGTTCGTTCACGTCTCATTTGAAAGATCTCATCGAGTAGATGTTTGATAAGGTCTTACATTTTGAAAAAAGTCATCAAGGTGGACATGAGCAATGAACGATCAAAGTTTCAATTTTTGCCATTGCTTTAACATGGGGATCGGTGAGCTGAAAATTTTCACATTTCAACTTATGATTTGACGATCAGCTGTTTTGAAACAAAAAGTTTATTTTTCATTGTTCATTCAGAGAGAGAGGGTGGGAGGATAGGATAAAGAGGAAGAGAGAGAGAGGAAAGAGAGAGAAAAGAAGAAGAAGGGGAAGAAGAAAGAGAAGAAGAAAGAGAAGGAAGAGGAGAAGATGACGAAGAAGAAGGGGAAGAAGAAAGAGAAGGGAGAAGAGAAGATGAAGAAGACGAAGGAGAAGAAGAAAGAGGAGAAAAAGAAGGGAGAAGAGAAGATGAAGAAGACGAAGGAGAAGAAGAAAGAGGAGAAAAAGAAGGAGAAGTCGGAGAAGAAGTGGAAGAAGAAAAAGAGAAAGAAGGGGAAGAAGTAGAGGAAGAGGAAGAAGAAGAAGAAGTGGAAGTAAATGGAGAAAAAGAAGAGAAAGAAGAAGAAGAAGAGGAGGAAGTAAAAGGAGAAAAAGAAGAGAAAGAAGAAGAAGAGGAAGAAAAGAAGAAGAAAAAGAGGAAGTACTTTTATTTAATGCATTGTAATTACTCACTTTTAAAACTTACACACTAATATATTGAGTAATACAGAAAACATTTGAAGTAGAAAAACCCCAACACATAGTATTATAGTGGAGTATATTGATTTATTAATTACATTTTTATATTTAAAGAGACTTGAGGTATAAAATTATTATCGTTGTATTGTATATAATATTATATTATCCATTCATTGTATTGTAAATGTTTTTGATAAATAAATTTGATTTGATTTGATTGGTAAGTTTGTTGAATCTAACGGCGCGAGCGTTCGCTCAACTAACCATTCCCGTCGATTCCCATTGTGTTTTAGATTCAATCTAATATCGATGAACGCAGTTACATTTTGTAGATACGAATGCTCCGCATCGAGTACGGTACTGCTATCACAAGTTGAAAAGTACCGTTATAATCACTATTTTTTGATTGAAAAGTACAGTTATAATATTGAAGAAACTCGGCGTTTTCAACCGGTAGTGTAGTCGGACTCGCAACTTGATTAATGCCGCTACATCTTGTAGATACGAATGCTCGGCATCGATTAAAAACGACGCAAGTAATTGCTTAGGTAACTGTCCAAGTCTAGAGGGAATTTATTGCTCTCCTAGAGCAATCTAGAAACTCGGTTCACGAACAATAACATCAATAGACAGGTTCAGAGCTCATTTTAATACCTCAAGTTGTAATTTTGAGTGACAACTACAATAACTCTCATCATTTTCAGTAATGATAGCTACACTAACTACCATTATTTTCAATAATGATAACTACAGTAACTATCATTATTTTCTATAATGATAACTGCAATAACTTTCATAATTTTCAATAATGATAACTACAATAATGATATCTTTAATAACTATCATTATTTACAATAATTATAACTACTATCTCCAGTAATGATAACTACAATCTAAGGCCATTTTCAAAAGTTAGATTTAATCTAACGGCGTGAGTCCTCGCGGGACTTACCTTAGCGCGAGTTAACCCGGGTTAATTTTCAAGAATACAAATAAAAGAATCTGAAATATCAGTGAACTTTTCATTTTATTACCATTAATTAATTAGTCCTTTTAATCTTTGTTTTCTAAATACGTCTTTGCAATTTGTTACACAACAAGCCCCAGTAGTGGCTAACACACACGTTCCATTTCTTGACCTGTACAGGTAGAACTGTACGGTTTATCGTTACAAAGCATGGAAGGCTCCACTCTGCAGCATACTTTACGAATTTTTGTGACCGTTTTTCTGTTTTAAAAGTAGTTCATGAAAGCTATTACTTTTGCAATTTTATTGCGATTATTATTTCTGGAATGCGAACCATTTCTTGGCATAGGGAGTAAGTTTTACATTGCTGTTCCTTGCATATTTGCAAATAGAAGAGTGGAGGGGTGTGCGGTAAAAGACGGGAAAGAAGGAGAAAAAGAAGAGGGTGAAGAAGAATAAGTAGTACTAAGAGGGATTTCAGAAATAGGTCGGAAATAACAATGAAAAACGTAATCATCACTGGATATGACCATTGTTTCAAACAGCTATATAGCTGCTCTGGATGGTAATAATAAAAGATTCAAGGATTTTCTGCTTTCATCCTTGTATTGTTTCTCTTCTTCTTCTTTTACTTTTTCTTCCTGCTTCTTCTTCTTCTTCTTCTTCTTCTTCTTCTTCTTCTTCTTCTTCTCCTCCTCCACCTCCTTCTTCTTCCTCTTCTTCTTCTACTTCTTCTCCTCCTTCTTCTTCTCCTTCTCCTTCTTCTTCTTCTCCTTCTTCTTCTTCATCTCCTCCTTCTTCTTCTCCTTCCTCTCCTTCTCCGTCTCCTTCTCCTTCTCCTTCTTCTTCTTCGTCTTCTTCTTCTTATTTTTCTTCTTCTTCTTCTTCTCCTCTTCCTCCTTCTCCTTCTTCTACTTCTTCTCCTTCTTCTTCTTTTTCTTCTCCTTCTTCTTCTTCTTCTCCTCCTTCCTCTCCTTTTCCGTCTCCTTCTCCTTCTTCTACTTCTTCTCCTTCTCCTTCTTCTTCTCCTCCTTCTTCTTCTTCTTCGTCTTCTTCTTATTCTTCTTCTTATTTTTCTTCTTCTTCTTCTTCTTCTCCTCCTTCTCCTCCTCCTTCTCCTCCTCCTTCTCCTTCTTCTCCTCCTTCTCCTCCTTCTTCTTCTTCTTCTTCTTCTTCTTCGTCTTCTTCCTTCTTCCTTCTTCTTCTTCCTCTTTTTTCCTCTTCTAATTTTACCTTTTTTGTCTTTTTTCTAGCTCTCTATATTTTTCTTTCTTCTTCTTATTCTTTTCCTCCTTCTTCTTCTCCTTCTCCTCCTCCTTCTTCTTCTCCTTCTCCTTCTTCTTCTTCTTCTCCTTCTCCTGCTCCTTCTTCTCCCCCTCCTTCTC